>JACGTP010000155.1:86753-114670 GCA_023678845.1 Mischocyttarus mexicanus | reverse complement strand
GGTTATTTTTATTCTATGCTTTTTTGCATCGCCCATTTTTTTTTTTTTTGCCTTTTTCAATTTTCACCTCTCTCTTTCTCTTTCTCTTTTTTCTTTCTTACAAAATACGTAAATTTTCAAGAATAATATCATTCGCATCGTGAAAAAATCCTTCATACTTAGATCGAATTTTCATCAGAAATTTTAATCCAATCGGAAAAATATAAAAAAAAAAAAAAAATAAAATCGCGATGCAAATCCATTATTCTTCGTCACGAGTTAATTTTAAAACTTATTTTTTTACGATATACATTATTAATGTATATTTATATTACGAATGCTTGCATCCAATATATATTTAATTAATTAATTAATTAATTAATTAATTGCTTATTTATATTAATGTATGTATACTTCGTACAAACGGATACGTCACCTAAACGTTTACGAGAATAATCTAAATACATTTGAAATAATTAGTTTACACCCTATATATATATATATGTGTGTGTGTGTGTGTGACTTTTTCGTGTAGAATTAATACAACGAGCTAACTACTTCAGTTATTTCATAAAATCGTCTTACACGATTATTTATTACTAAAACCCCACATTGTATTTTTTTCTTCCCACCTTCGCAATGAATTATTTCATTATGAATTTATTTATTAAACAATTTCACGTTCTTCGAGTTTTAAAAGGAGGGTTGGTGGGGCGTTTGCCGTATAAAACATAATAATCAATCGTATTACGTCGAAGGTCATTTAATCGATTAGCTAAAAGACTCTTCCCTAATCGTAAATCATTAATCCCGTAGACACATCGAGAACAATAATAATTGTTAATACGAGAGACTACCCCTCTTTATAGAACATGCTAATAAATATTATAGTACCGTTTTTAAAATTATTAGCTCGCTGTTTAATTAAACTCGAATAATTAAAGTGGCAGCTTTCGTATTAAACGTTTTACACGAACGCATCTCTACGTATGTGTGTGTCAATGCAATATTAAGGGTCTAATACGTTGAATTCTTTCTCACCACCCCTCTCTTTTCACCCACTCTCCCCTTCTCTCTCTCTTCTTCCCTCATCTAATGTCTTACGAATGATATTTATTTTTCAAACCCCTTAACCTGCAATTTACGTTCCAACAACTTGGACCCAAAACAAACGTTTATGGTTGGCTTGAATACCAAGACCACGTGTCTTACACGTAAGTTTTAGGTTAGGTTAAATCATTTTAATTATACTAACCTTTCCTCGATAAAAAAGAAGACTTTCTGTTAGATGGATGATGGATCGTCTTTGGGTAAATGGAACAGTACAAAATGAAAGTTACGTATGAATGAATAAATGTGTGCGTGAGGGAGAGAGAAATAGAAAAAGAGAGAGAGTGAGTGAGAGAAAAAATTTCACAGGTTTTTCATCGCGTTGTAGATGTTAGTGTCACTTGAAGAGAAAAAAAAATAGAACTAGGTTCCACTCTTATCGTCGCGTATCGATTAAAACTCGACGATAAATCGAGCCCTATCGCCGTAAAAATGTTGAGGACCGAAGGATCAGGTGAAATTAGTTGTTCGGTGACTCCTAAAAGGCCAAACGTGGAGGAAAAGGAGGACGTCTACCGAAGTTACTAAATCGGTTGATATTGGGCCCTTTAACTTTTTTCTACGGTGCAGGGCTCGGGTATGGACTACTGTGGCGGACACTTGACAACCGTTGTAGTTGCAAATTCGCTGAATTTCTTGTCGATTGGTACACGATCGTCGTACAACGTTGGTGCTTGTAATATTATTCCAGCTGTACCAACTAAAACGGCCAATGTGAAGATCCAAAGGAATAATCTGTCGAGGACCATCGCCACGTATTTCCAATCCTCTTTAACCTGTTGTTAAATATTTTATTAATTTTGTCTGTTAATGTCTCTCTCTGTGTGTGTGTGTGTGTCTTTATTTTTGAAGTGAAAATTTCTTTAGCTGTGTTAGACAATTTATGGTAGAGGAAAATCTTATGGATTCGCGTCAGCAACATGCTAATGTGCGCGCAGCGGCCTGTATACTCACATACACGTATACACACCAACACATTGTATATACCTGATTGTATGTGTGTTGTATGTGTGTTGTATCGGGTATATACAAAGTATTGGTGTTTTTAATTTTAATTTTTAATATTACAATAATCAATTTGAAAATTCAAAATACAGTTTTAAGTTTTCACTTCTATCGGTAGTCTTCATGACTACCTCCGTTTCTTTATTCAATTGGTTTTGATAAGTAATAATTTATTAGGTGGACCGGAAAGTAATGTCTTTTATAAGAATGTCAATATTTGTTTATTTTTAATTAGAAAAAAAATAATCAGGAAATTTGCTAATTATTATTATTATTATTATTGTTATTTAATTTAATATTTGTTTACCTTGGTTGAATCTTCCAACATTTTCGTATGCTCCGCGATGAAACGCACGCAGAGGCACGATCTGTGAATTTCTGGTGGACAACGTGAATGTGAAAATGCTGGGGGATTTCTTAATACTGGACTTTTAACTTCCTCAATTCCAGCTTCACCGAGTACAGTAAGATCCTCGCATTCGCCACGAATTGGTAGAGGAGGTAATGGTGGTCCATGAATGAGACAGCTTCCACCGAATCTCGCACCGTCTGTCAAACTTTTAACAAAAATAAAACAAAAAGGATTTTTAGGAGTTTTCATTTAATGGTGATTATTAATTTTTATACTTTTTCCCCTTGTTTAGAATATTAGTATTTGGTGGTATCCACAACATCGAATTAATTATTATTACTTATACCCATAGGATGACGTTTATTAATCGTCCGGAAGTAATTAATTACCGTTTAATTCTCATAATAGCTTAATTAATAAATTTTATATACCTCGTATATATAATATATTGTTATTCCAATAATGTTTAATTGATTTTATTGATTAGAAATGCACTTTAATATCAATTTAAAGAAGATATCTTCGGTTAAATTGGTGAAAACTTTTCCACAATGTGGTAAACCATGTTCGTATTTTATAGATCGATATATCTATCCTAACATCGATCATTTTCCGACACCAGCTTTTTGTTTCTTTACTTTTTTTTTCTATCACCAATTACATCCCACTTTTTAAGCCATTTAATATTACAAACAGTGAAAGTAAAGTGTTTGGTACCTTTTTTTTTTTGAGTTGAAAAAAATTCCTCTTTTGTAAACCTTGCTGATTGACTGATTGTTATGTGTATTATTGCGAAAAACTGATACTCTTCTGTTTTTCCAGGAAACGTACATACCAGGTGTAGAAGTACGAAACCGGAATTTCCCTATAGATGCAAGCCATCAACTTCGAATTAGCGTAGGTACTTAGGAGTACAACAACTAAAATATTTATAGTTTAAAATAATTAGCAATGATATAAATTTATTAGAGAAAATATAGTTCTTATATTAGTACAACCTTTGTCTTATAAACGTCTATCTTCACTCGTAGCACACAGTGTATTCTTATATCTTAGTTTCTATAGTCTTATTGCACCTAAATTATTCTACAGCAAAACGCCAAATTATCTAGTGACTAGCGACAAAAATAATGTATTACGGGTTCGGTAATTTGGCCTCCAGGACGACGTAATGATCGCTAGAAAAATGTGTAGGTATTAAGACCGTCACATTAGGGACTGTAAGACCGCTTCTGCAGCACCATCATCTTCCTCTAACAGCTGACGAAGATTTCCAACAAACAACAACCCAAGTTCCCTACACTGATATATTTTTTTATAACCTTAAACATGTCGAGTTTTGTGCCTGCGAACTATGATTTGCCGACATCATTGGTGTTTTGTTATCATTTGAAGAAAACTGCTGCAGAATCGCATCGAATAATTGTCAAAGCTTACGGTGAGCATGCTCTTGGTAAAACACAGTGTTTCGAGTGGTTCAAAAAATTCAAAAGTGGTGATTTTGACGTGAGAAATGAAAAGCCTGGGAAACTATCGAAAAGTTCGCAGACAACGAATTGCAAGCCTTATTAGATGAAGATGATACTCAAACTCAAGAACTCGCGGATTAATTGAATGGGACATAGAAAGCCGTCTACATTCGTTTGAAAGCCATTGGAAAGATTCAGAAAGTCTGAAAATGAGTTACGCATGAACTGACTGAAAGACATAAAGAAAATCGAAAAACCGCTAGTGAAATGCTGCTAGAAAGATACAAAAGAAAGTCATTTCTCCATCGAATCGTGACAGGTGATGAAAAATGGATATATTTTGAGAATCCTAAGCTATGGAAATCATGAATGAATCCAGGCGAACAATCGACATCCATTGCAAGACCAAATCGCTTTGGAAAGAAGACAATGCTCTGTGATTGGTGAAATCAGAAGGATGTAATTTATTATGAGTTGCTAAAACCTGGTTTCAATCGTTAACACTGATCGCTACCAACAGTAAATGATCGATTTTAATGCTCGCATTGAGTGAAAAACTATGGAAATATGGAAAACGGCAACACAAAGTCATTTTGCTCCATGATAATGATCCATTACACACAGCAAAACGGGTCTGGGAAACGATCTTTGGCGTTTAGTTGGGAAATACTAACACCTGCAGCTTATTCTTCATACTTGGCCCCGTCCGATTATCATCTATTCGCATCAATGTGACATGCTTTCGCTAAACAACGCTTCAATTTGTATGAAAATGTACGAAAATGGCTCGACAAATGGTTCGTTTCGAAAGAAAAACTTTGGTGTGACTTTCATAAACTGCAAAGAGGTGGGAAAAATGTGTAAACAGCAATGGAGATTATTTTGAATAAAATATTTTGTATCATTTTCAAACAACAGACGTGTAATTTTTACAAAAAAATTCCGGTTTCAAATTTCTAAATTTGTTACATCAACATAATTGGTTTTTCTTTAAAGATAATTGGGTAAAGTCAGGAATCAGTTCAAAGGTCAAGTAAGAATCTCATACGTCAGTAATTGCACACGTATACGCATACATGTATATATGTTTCTTGTAGGTATATCTAAAATATGCACGTACAGTTTTAGCAAGTCCGTCGTAAGAGGATATCTGTTCAATAGAAGGTTACTGGTAAGAAAAGTAAAATTTTTTTTTATCAATCGTACCGCAAAATGCAACAATCCGATGTCGTTCCTGATTTTTTTATACATTGCAGGAGACCTAAAAAACAATATGTATATTTCAGTTTTCAAAAATATTAAATAATACTGTCAGGAGAATTTTTTAAGGTTTAATTCTCTAACTTTTTGATGTTCATCATATATATATAAAGAGTTTATAACTAGTATTATTAGATCGAATAAACAAATGTATTGCTCTGAAAACAAAGATTTATTCGTTAAATATTAACAAATTTTCTGTACGTTTAAACGTTGACCTTTTTTATATACAAATCTTACCTGAAAACGAAGAAACGACATTAAAAGCCTATTCTTTTCAAACTATCTTTTTAAATAATTAACAGATAATAATAATGTAATTACCAGATAAAGTAATATAATAAAAATAAAAAAAATAAAATAAAGTAATAAAGTAATATAATACACTATAACACCAAATGACTAATAATTTGATTATCGCTAGCTTAACCATTCGTTGAAAAAGTTAGATTAAAAGTGTTCTTGCTTTTGATGTATTCCTTAAATAGTGTTCGAGACATATGGCCTCTAACCGTCTAGCAAAGAAATTATATTCTCTTTACATATATATTAATATTGTATTATAAACATTAACTATTTATAAAATACAAATTAAACATGTTTAAAAGAATATTTTAAAACCCAGTGGATTATCCAAAGTATTTATACATAAATTTACTTATTAATTATTTAAATACGAAGAAATAAAATAAAAATTTAGCATTGGAAATAACAGCTGTTCAAAAGTAGGTCACTGGTAAGAAAAGTAAGTCAGCGATACAGAAGTAGGTCAGTTGTACAAAAATAAAGTAATAATCCCATACGTATTGAATGTATTCAGAGAAAGATAGGCGAAGGTGTACGTCCGATTCAAACGAGCTCAATGTCGGTACTGTTCATATCTCTCGGTGAATTCTAGGAAATTCGTTAAATATGAAATACACAAAGACAAACATTCCTTAATTACCGGCTTAGTTGAGCGTTCAATGTTTTGTTTACGTTCGGTACTCTCCGTCACTCCTCGGCCGGTGTCGACAACCGAACGTTGTCATTTCTATTCTATTATGAATTTCGTCGTTAGATTTGATATTGACCTTCGTGTATGTTCGGTACCTGTCGAATATCTTCGTGTCTATTTTTCGAAATAATCGTTAGTCTCCTTCGAGCGTCGGAAGAAGTTACAACGATATTTGGTAAAGTACGTGATTTATTTCACGTCGCGTTTACGCGTGTGTGTGTATTCGTCCTATGCAAGTGATATGCATATGTGAGCGTGTGTGTGTAGTGGTGAAGAGTGACATACACAAATATGGATACGGTGCATTTATGGATACCTGCAGTTATGGATTTGGATACGCAGCATTGGATACAAGAACAAAGTACATTTAATTGTAAGTTTAAACTGACTATAATTTTTAATCTTTTTTTTTAACATTTGACCACAAGCGTGATAGGTTCAGTGTTTGACAGATTGTATCAATAATTTTCGATAAAACAAATCTAATAGGTAATCGTAACGTTATACAATTTTTTTAACCAGACACTGTACGTACGTGTTTATTATTAACTCGAATAATTGTTGGCTGCATTCGTAGAACTGAATAAGGTTTCAAATATGATCTCGTGTCAGATTTATTTCATAATGATGAATAATTCACTACATCTCAGCAAGTGATAGCTCTCTCTCTTTTTTTTTTTTTATATATAAATGTGTTTCGACTTGCTACCGAATCGAGGAAACAGACACACATCCAAGCATTCATAGTTCTCACTCTCTCTCTCTCTCTCTCTTTCTTTCTCTCTTTCATCGTAAAAATTTCATCGCAATTGAATGAATAGCTTTTTGAACGCCTACTATACAAACACTCATTTATATATATATATAAGTTATAAAAAACTTTAATGTGAAATGTTCGATAAAAAGAAAGAATTACGATCGTCAGGGGAGAGAAGAAAAAAAAAGAAGGTGTCGAGAACATAGATCTTGAAGAAAATTTTTTCTATCCATTTTCTTCGTTCCCTCGAGTTTTTCTTAACATCCTAGAGAAGTTTGAAAACGTGTAACAGCTTTTGCAGAGTAGTAATATTACTACGTAAGCAAGGAAGAGAGAGAAGAAATACTTTCTTCTGGAAATAGAAACTCGGTTCTTCTGGTGAGAAAGTAGTTATTGGTCAAATTTAAGTTTAAACTTGGGCTCAAGGTGTAAAGTTTTAACTTTTTTAAGCTATTGACTATTTTCTTCGATATATCGTAGGAAACTACTTTGTACTAGATAGGGATAATCATTTCAATCGGAAAGAAATTAATTAAATTAACAGAGATACTCTGAGAGAAAGGTTAAATTAATAGGATATAGAAGAGTGTCTCTGTGTGTATGTGTGTGTGTGTGTGTGAGTGAAAGAAAGAGAGAGAGTCCCTCGATCGATTACTACTACTATTACTACTACTACTACTACTACTACAACTTAATAGCATTCGCATATAGTTAATCGAATTCGTTTAGTTTCTAGCTCGATTTCCTCCTAGCTCGGGAAAATTTCAAAAATTACTTTTATTTCGACGCGGTAGCGTGTTTTCGATAGCATCGAATTTACGCCATCGAGTTCACGGGAAATGAAATTGAATTTAACGTCGTCCCATATGGGTCGTGTTTAATAGCTTGGCAATTTAATTACGATGATCGTTAAAAAAAAAAAAAAAAAAGTTTTTATAGGACAGAGATTGGAAATAATTCTTTTGATGTGAGGCAGGTTATCTAACCGATGAAACAAAAAAAAAAAAGAGAGTGAGATTATATATTTTTTCATGGTACACACACACTTGTTAATCGTAGAATGCGTTTGAAAATCATCGGTGAGGATACACACACACACATACACACATACACACAATGCACATACATGTATATATTGTTGCCAATGTGTTTAGTTATATCTGCAAAGTGTAACGGTTAAGCTATTATGTACATATATGTATTTACATTGTACATAGATATCTATCTACACATACTATATGCTGAATAGATTTAAACAGGATTCGTGTTTGCAGTTGATGTGCACGCGATCGTCGATTCTATTCCGGACTACATTGAAAATGATCACGTACTATGAGTTGCTTTGCACGATCCGATTTCGTGCTATTGTCCAAACGGTGGGGAGGTGTTATTGAAGAATTAAGGTAATAAGTTTTTCTTTTGTAATTAAAAGAGATTGTTAATTCTGACTAGTAAAACAAGAAGATAAGAAACTCTACTCCACTTTTTTTTCTTTTTTTCCAATAATAACTGCACACCACCTACAACCCCCCACCCGAACTCGATTCCAAGATTTTTTGAAGTAACAAATTTCCAAACAAATATGCTCTATGCACTGAGCTATTCGCACCCCCCATTTTACTTTATTTTTATTAATTTTATATTTTTTAATTTAATTTAATTTTGATGGATTGTATTATTTTTATCTAATTTTATTATTTTAAATTTCATACACTACTACACAGTTAATAAACAATTTATAATCAATTTTACTTTTATTTTATCCAATAATGAGACTTCACCCATCGGGACACGATCCCAAGATTTTTTGAAGCAAAAGATTCTCATACGAGTTGATTTATGCCCTGAGCTATCCTCGCCTATTAGTTTTTCTTTGTAATTAAAAGATATTTTTAATTCCAACTAGTGAAACAAGAAGATAATAGACTTTATGATTGGTATCTCTGTAATAAATTACCTCTCAATTTATATAGATTTCATGTTGTTTACTTTAATAGTAAGACACCTTTTCAAATCTATGAATATTTTATTAATTTTTATAAATTATTTTCAATATATCATTTCAACTTCAAATTGAAACAAAACTACGTAGTTTTTAACGTAGTTTGTCCTAATTTGAAATTGTTTAATCTCAATTTGAAATTGCTTAATCCCAATTATTATTTGAAATGGTATAGACTCACATTAGTGATCTTGGCATTATTTTATCTTCTAATGTTTCTTTTAATTTACATTATAATAATATTATCTCTCGTAGTTTCCGTACTCTTAGACTAATCTTTAGAATGTCTAAGCATTTTAATAATACGAATACATTAAAAATTCTTTATTGTCAATTGGTTTCGGCCGATTTTGGAATATGGTAGTGTTATTTGGTCTTCGTATAACATTACCCGATAGTAATGACATTGAAAAAGTTCAGCATAAATTTAGAAGACTCTGCTGCCAAACATAGTAGCTATCATATGCCTTTTAACTGTCTTTACTATGATTCTATTCTCGATCTTATGCTCTTAACCACGTTAAGTAAGAGAAGGATGATTGTAGATATTACTTTTCTTTGTAAAAAATTGCTAAAGGCCTAATCAATTGTCCTAATATCATCGAAATCTTATCTCTGAACGTTCCATTTAAGTACTTAAGAAGTAATGAATTATTTTATATTGAACCTCATCAAACCTCTTATGGGTACTACATTTCTTTTAATAGAATGTTTTTGAATGCTAATTTTTATTGTCGTTATTTTGATATCTTCTCTCAATCAATGGTTACTATTAGAAATATTCTTCAACGTATGTTATAATCTTTATTTTGTATCATGTCCTGATCTCTTATAATTGTATTTTTTTTTCTTTGTACTAATGGGTTTATCCTGTAAAATAAAATAAAATAAAAATCTATTTTATATTTATGTCTCTCTCTCTTTCTCTCTTTTTAAATATGATTTTTGATGCTACGAAAAGTCAGAAAAAACTTACTCCGTTTACTTTCTTCTCTCTTTTTTATTCTTACTTACTTTTCAAGTAATTATTAGGAAAAGGTTTCTATCTCTAAAAGTTAAGAAATCAGGAAAGAAAATTCTCAATGAATCTTCGTATTTACCTCGAAGGTGAGAGATCTTCTTTGGAAGGTGGTCGACTGTGGAACCTCTTAGGTGTAAAATGTTCTTCGGTTTCTTCGTGAGTAGACGGATGATAAGGGTAATAGCAAGTTTTCTCCTTCCCTCTTACAGTTCTCATCAGTACTCTGCCAGATGTGTACCTACGACGAGAGAGAAAGATAGGAAAAAAAGGAGTTGGTGGGGAGTGTTGGAGTACGTATACGAGGAAAGAGAAAAGAAATAAGAAAAATCGTTAGAAAAGAGGAGGATTCTGTAAATACTACTTACTACAACTACCACTACGTGGTCCTCGCAAAGAGAATGTCGTAAAATAGGATGACGATGATGAACGCGACGCGATTTAGAAACGGAGCTTTAAAAGAAAATGAAAGAAATTGGAAGAGAGAAAAGAAGTCTTAGCGATCCCTCATATTATTCATCGGCTAAAGGTACAATTATATAACACATTCTGTGCTACGTGTACCACCGGTGGTACACGCAGACATATTTATTTAATGCGCTGAAAACATATGTTTATAAAATAATATAAAATAAATATATGACAAATTAAATCGTGCGATAATATATGAATCCTTAGTCAGAATATTAAATGGTTTAAACGACAAGTCAGGTAAGAAAGTTTTGCCACGGAACATGTTAAAACGTTGACTGCCACGCTAGTTTTCAAGAAAATCTCCGTCAGGCCCACGCGCGATGCTAAACTGCGCTACACTAAAATGCTGGTGTATAAAAATACTGTGTAATTAAATACATACTTATTGTTGTAAAATATTATTACGTTTGAAACGAAATTTCTTATCCTATGGTGAGGATAATCTTTTTTTATTCATGTTTTTTTGTTTCTTATCTTCTTATAACAAAAGATAAAAAATATTCGTTGTACGGTCGAAAACGACTTTAGGATTCAATTTGCGTCTCGTAGAGCGCGCACAAACCTCACAAGAGTTTTTCTAATTACGGAATCTTTCGCTTCCCCACCCGTAGCGCTGCGTTACCAAGTCCCCCGTGCCGGGACCAATTTCCGAGGCGCTTGCTATTCTGTTCCCGGACGCCTACCAGAGCACACGGAAAAGAGATTAGGAAAGATACATTGTCCATCACAAAGACGCTTTGTCCTACACAAAGATGCCGCAAGAAAGCTAAGTAACACTGTAATACAATTCCGGAATAGATTTCTAAGGGCAATAGCCTTATATTTGAGTCTGCGAATTTATCTGCATTAATCAAAGATCATCAAGGGGTTTTTATACCGAAAGACTTTTCCCCTTATGAGCAAATAAAAAAACTTTGTTTTCTGTCGGCTCAACCCAGAGTTTTATTTATCATCTAATCCTTAATTTCTACATTCACAGCTATTTAATTTTCTAATTGCGAGAGGACTCCATGTTGGAGAAATCTTTACACGATACATTCGCAATATTCGTGGTGCTTCTACAAGTCAATTTTCATCTGAAAAATTGAATCCATTATCTGTTCTTGCGCGTATAATAAAATAAATATAAAAGAAAGTGTGGAATTGATTATTCAGATCAAATGATTTCTTATGCAACTACAATCAGAAAAGGACTAAAATGGTACCGAAAACTTGGTATTCAGCTTCTTCCGGGCATTACAGTTGTAAATGCTTTAATCATTTACAAGGTAGCAATAAAAGAAAACATAAATATAAGAAAAATTAGTGAAATATTAGCTCTTAAATTATTAAGTTTAACGGATAATATAAATAAATCTTCAGGTAAACGTAGTCGTGATATTGCAATCAGAAAATTAGGCTAAAAATTAGAAGAGCTTGCAAATTGTGTTATTCAAATAAAAGACTTGGTACGGACCGATCAGAGACACGAGAAAATTAAAAAAAAACAACAATATTTTGCCCAGATTGCCTTCATTAACCCCAACTTTGTGTAGACTGTTACAAAGTATTTCATTGTAAATAACTGTTTAAATAAATTTTTGTTAACAGTTGAAATTTTTTAAATAAACTTCTAAACCAATTCATTACTCTCACATTATGTGAAATATCTTTCGAAATACTTACTAATTTACCTCATAAGTGCTAAAAAAAGCGTCACCCATATTTGGGTGATGTGGCAGTCAACGTTTTAAAGCTTCTCCGGTCATATCCGTGACAGATTTCTAATTAAATGATTACATACCTATTAGTATCGAATTTGTAAGTAGGTCTTCTCATCACCAATAAACGTGGAAGAATGTGGATAAAGACTCTTTTTACCCAAGGCGCCATTTGATGTGTTTGGGGTGACCGGAAGTGGACGTTAAGAACGACAACGGTTACGCATATACTGTAAACAAAAATTCATTGATTATCGATTAATTATTATATGGATCGTTTATTTTAAAAGTGGTGCAAGTTGATTTTCTTTTGTTTCAAAATAATTAAATGTTAGCAAATCTGACAATTAAAAAATATAGGTTAATTATGCGAAGTCTGAGAATGTTTCTACTAATTTATTAATATGTAATTTGATTATATACATTTCGTTTAGGCGAATTTAACTAAAATAATATATATTTCCCGACTGCAAATGGACTTACACCACTTTTATACTTAGTCAATTGTAAATATCATTTAATTTCAATTTTGAAATAACAAATATCACTTAAAATATATTTCATATTAATCCAATTTTGTTTATAAATAATACCAAGAAATAAAATGGAATAAGTATTTTTATTTTGAACGTTAATTATATTTATATATTGTTAAACTTAACACAAGATATTGGTATTATTCATTATTTATGCTCTTCATGTGGCAGTGTGTACGTCCATTCATTAACCGAACTCAAGTAATTTTCCTTACATTTTTCTAAGTACAAATTAAACATTTTTCTTATGTTTAATTCAGAATTCAAGAACATTCGTTTTGGATTTTGGAATCGAGTATAATGACTTTCAAATGCAGGAAAACTTTTTATGTGTTCTATCAATGTATTTGTCATTAGTTCATTAGTTCTTTTGCAACAGCCATCCATTTGTTCACTCATGTCTTTCGAAGTATTATCATGCACTTTTAAGACACGATCAATTCGTCCAGTAGATATGTTGAAAGTATTCATGAAAAACTTCTTACATACTAAAATGTTTGCGCGAGAAGTGGCCAGGTGAAATTGATAAGCATAAGCCCTCAAATTGCCCGAATGATTTCTTGGCCTTATTCTATTTACAGTTTTACGTTGAACACTACAGTGGAGAAATATTTTTTGCTTATTAAAATCACCTATATTCCAGAATTTAACAAAAATTGCTCTACGTTCTGATTCATTAACACGTTCTATGCATTTCTTCAAGCAATTACAGTTTTTGGATTCAAATTTTTTTGCTGGAATGAATTTTCCTTTTTTTGTATAGTACTCTTGTCCAGCATTTCGCTTAATTTTATTTATTCGTTGCGTATATTTTCCTTTATTTTCTCTTGCAGAATCCAAGTTCTCAGTAACAATATTCTCATCTAATGAAGATTCTATCTCTATAATTCTTCTTCTCTTTTAACGTTTCATTAATTTGTTTTTATGTCAATTATGAAGCCATTGGTGGCCACTAACCCCGTCACCTGTCTATGGAAATTGGACTTATACCACTTTCATAATCAATGGTTACGCAATTTCTTTTACCGGCCAATTTTAAATTGAACAAAGCACTGGCATTTTTTAAGATATTAAATACTAATTAGTTATAAACAAAAAGTTTACACTAAAGTAAGCATAAATTACGTCATATCTCTTTTCTTTTAAAAAAGACTTGCACCACTTTCAAAATAACCGGTCCATATATTAAATTAAGTTATATACAATTTTTATTATAAATATATTTATCAAATAAATATCAAGGGCAAAATTTATTACGAAATATGTTATTTTATGATTAGCAACTGGTTATATCGAGGAATTCATAAAACGATGACAATCTATTTTATCGTGCTACTTTCTCTTTAGAGGAACTGTTTCCAAGAGTCGTCAGTGGAATTGAAGAAGGGTCGAACAATGGAAATCAATGGACCATTGGCATAATACAGACATTTCGTATCTCGCCCTAACGCTTTCTGCCAATTCCGCGAATTGATCTTTAAAAGGTCGGCTAATATTTTATCTTTTTTAAAAAGAAGAAGCCAAGGCAAATTGCCATAAGGTATAACCGAGAATGACTGGAAAGGAAGGAATGTAAATCTTGCAGGACCATTTATAATGGATCTCAGACATTTACTATTTGCCCATTGGAGGTCGTTGTTCCTTTCTTTACAAAATAAAAAATATTTTCTATCGGTTCAGTTTAATCTATTATTTTAATTTCTTCGATTAATTTTATTATTATAATCGACATTTTGTTCCCAGTAAATTATTTTTTATTATTTTGATCTTTTATTTCTCTTTTCATTCGATAGAATTTATTTATTGTTTTATTTATACATTCCGAATGGTATCAAAGTAGAAATTGGTATAAATGAAAGATACTAGTAACAAGCTTTTTCGTGACTTGAATTATTACTAAATTGTATGCGTCTCTGGAATGTAGCTGTTGCCACTAAACGTTATATTACTTCGCGTTACACCACCCAAAATGGTGTTATAGTAATGGAATTGCGTTATTACCGCAAGATTTAGCTGCTCGTAATTTCGAAGAAGGAGAGAAAGGGAATATAGGAGAGTTGAAAGGAAAATGGGGTGGAATGACGGGGGGTGAGAGGAGGGGGATGTTTTAACCTTGGTACAAATTTGGCTCGAAACAAGAAAGGAATTTATCTTCTCGTTAATCGTCTCTTAAAGATACGCAAATATTTAGCCACGAGTATGGTAACGCGAATTAGAAAATGGTAAAAAGGTAAAACGTGTTTGGTGAAATTTTGTAAATGTTTTTTGAAGTGAAAAGAAAAATATCTTTCAGTTCAAAACTCTTTTTTCGAATCTCTCCTATCGTATAAAAAAATAAGATTAACTTAATATTGTATTGGTATTTATACTTTTGTAAGATTCGGCGCCTTCACGCCATTAAACATGAAACTTAAATAATGATCGTGAGAGGAGATTAATCAAGATCCTGGATAGTTCAGTGAATTAGAGCATTCGCCTAGCAAGCTAAAGATCCGTGGTTCGATTCCTGGTCCAGTCAGTCCACGGTTCTTCTTTGTTCACGATTCCTACAAATTATGGGCACGTCCAGGATGGAGGTTAGCTTCGTTTCTCGCTCGAACAACTTGCGACAACGCGAGGAAAATTAATTAAAGTTGCAAAAGATTTTCAAAAGACAGTAAAACGGTGATCGTAGCGACTCAGAATAAGTTGCTTTGGGGAAGAAGTTGAGTACCCGGTCGCGGTTTAGTGTACGACCATGGCGACGCAGAACGGTAGCCTGTAGAACTATGGGTAACAAGATTCAAATGATGACGAATGTAGCGACATTAAGTGTTGTTTTGGGGAAGTAATTGAGTACTTGTTGGAAGTCTACGGATTGTGGGTTAAATTGGTTTGAATTGTGGTTGGCCACGGTGTGCGTTCGAAATGATATTAAAAGAAGTTTACGTCGAATGATAGAAAAACATTCGAGGACGAATGTTGTTGTAAGGGTGGAGAGTGTAGGATTCGACGCCTCTACGCCATTATAATATTTAAGTTTGATAATCAAGACCCTGGAGAGTTCAGTGAATTAAAGCACTCGCCAGGCAGTCGAAAGATCCGTGGTTCGATTCCCGGTCCAGTCAGTGCACGGTTCTTCTTTGTTCACGATTCCTACAAATTATGGGCTCCTCCGGAATGGAGCTTAGTGTCGTCTCTCGCTCGAACAAATTATGACAACGCTAGGAAAATTAATTAAAGTGGCAAAAGATTTTCAAAAGACAGTAAAACGGTGATCGTAGCGACTCAGAATGAGTTGGTTTGGGGAAGAAGTTGAGTACCCAGTCGCGGTTTAGTGTACGACCATGGCGACGCAGGACGGTAGCCTGTAGAACTATGGGTGACAAGATTCAAACGATGACGAATGTAGCGACATTAAGTGTTGTTTTGGGGAAGTAGTTGAGTACTTGTTGGAAGTCTACGGATCATGGGTTAAGTTGGTTTGAATTGTAGTTGGCCACGATGTGCGTTCGAAATGATATTAGAAGTTTACGTCGAATGATAGAAAAACATTCAAGGACGAATGTTGTTTTAGGGTGGAGAGTGTAGGATTCGGCGCCTCTACGCTATTATAACATCAAACTTAAATAATGATCGATAGAGGAGATCGATCAGGACCCTGGATAGTTCAGTGGATTACAGCATTCGTCCAGCAAGCGAAAGATTCGTCGTTCGATTCTCGGTCCAGTCACTCCACGGTTCTTTTTTATTCACGATTCCTACACTTTATTATTATCTTGAAGAAAATTAAATAAATGAAGACAGAACACGAGCTGCCCTTTTTCTTTGGCAGAGAAAAATTGCTAATAAATTTCAACGAAAGAGTTTAATGTCGTTTAATACTTCACCTTCTTTATCTTGTATATTTTTCATCGAAAACCTTCTTCTATCTTTCTTTCTTTTGTTTTTTATCGTAATACTTGGAGCTTAGCTATACTTTTTGCTAAGCTTTTCCAAGTAGTCCTACGAATCCTACAGATCCTACGGGAAGCATTTCTTTCCTTCATGACTGATGGGGGGACGATGATGAAGCGACTTGGAAATTTGTACGACGGTGATTCTTTCGACTTGCCGTGACGTTGAGGAAATCCGAACACACGCAAAAAGTGGGCAACCTCAATCGAAAAGTTTTTCCTACCAAGGATCCTTTGAGATTCCAGTTTCCTTCTCTGGTAATCCCCGTTTCTCTTTCTCTTTCTTTTTCTCTCTCTCTGTTTCTCCCAATTCCTTTCCTATTTTCTTTTCTTTTCTTTTCACAAAGAGAGAAAATTTCGACGAGAATACATTTGAAAATTTAAATAATCGATTTTCTAGTACCCGTGTTACGAGACATTATAGGATTCGTTCTCAGAGCCAAATATATATCATCCGAAAAAAACCAAAAAAACAGTCATTCGCAGAGATTCTGTCTGTGGCAGAAGAAGGACATTAATCGATTTGTTCGGACCCTTTGACCTCTCTTGGAAAAAAACGGGGATCGTTCGTTATCTATCTGCTATCGAAAGGCAATCGAATAATTTTTATTTTTTTCCTCTTTCATTTTTTATCTCTTTTTTTTACTAGAAATGACAGAAATTGATTATTCGTTCCAAATGGTTGAAACATATTTTTGTTTTCTACTTCTTTTACATTTAATTCTTCAAATAAACCTGGACCTGAAATTTAAGTACCGAAAAATAAGAGTTTTACTATTTTTTTTTACGCTTTATTATGTCACAATAGGAAAAGTATTCTTTTGAAGGTAGATAAAATGGCAGAAAAAAGATATAAAAATAAAGTGAAACGAAGACGAAAAAGAAGAATCGGTGAATAGAAAAATCTTTTCAGGAACTTTGTTCTTGTTTGTTTCTTTTTTAACAATGCCATTGAGAAAATTAATTAAAATTGATTATAGAATTAAAAATAAAATTTTACGTTTATTTAAAAATCAATTTTATTCAAATATATTTAATAATATTTAAAATCTTATTTGTCACAATAAATTTCATTTTAAATTATATTAATATATTTTTAAACAAAGATTTTAAGATAATCAATTATTTAATTTTCAATGTTAAATATAATTTTTTATAAAATTTATAAATTTATTATTAAATTTAAAATTTAATATTTTATATAAACTATTAAAATAATTAAATAATTATTCTATTTTTCTTTTTTTAATAATTGTATTACAAAATAATAATTCTTCTTCTTCTTCTTACGTTAGGCCTGGGACCTGTGTCCTATTGGGCTGGGTCATCCTGAGAGACTAATGTCCAGCTGTCCCTTCATTTTTTTGAGGGCCTTCCTGGTGATCTCGATTTTTTTTGATATATCGTCAGGAGCTGTATTGACCACGCTTTCAGCATCCATTCTCGATATATGCTCGTCCTAATTTCTTCTTCTAACTCGTCCCCATCTTACTATGTCTTAAATATCGCATTGTTCCCTTATATTCACATTTCTTATGCGAATCTCTTCTTATTTTTCCTAGTATCGACCTTAGAATGTTCATTTCGGCAGTTCTTAATGCCTGCTTTGTTGTTTTGGTGTCCACTCTAGTTTCGATGGCATTTGTTAATACTGGACGTACACACGTTTCATATATTCTTGTTTTAGCTTCCTTTCTCAGGTATTTGTTTCGCCATATGATATTTTTTAGAGCTCCTGAGACAACTGCTGCCTTTCTTACTTGGTTAGTTGTTTCCTTGTAAAGATCGTGGTGGCTTGTTACGTCTACTCTCAAATAATACAACGTCATCGTCTGTTCTATTATTCTGCTGTTCAATTCTAGTTTACACCTTATGGGGTTTTTTGTGGAAATAGTCAGACATTTAGTTTTATCGGCTGATACGACCATATTATATTTTTCCGATGTGATATTGAATTTATGAAGAAGCCTCTGTAAGTTGTCTTCGCTGTTAGCCATTAGGACCAAGTCACCTGCTTAGCATAATATATTGAAATCCCGGTTTCCCATTTTATATCCATGTATTGGTCTTATGCTCTCTATTATTTTATCCATAACCAAATTAAATAAGAATGGACTTAAACTGTCATCTTGCTTTATTCTTGTATTTATTAAGATTTTCTCAGTTAATTTTTCTTGGACACGAATTTTGGTTGCACAATTAGAATTAAGTTGTTCAATAATCCTGATGATTTTTAATGGGACCTTCTTTTCTTTTAGGATTTCAGTTGCGTAATAATTCTATTATATTAAATAATAATTCTATTTTTCTTTCTTTTTTATTTTATTATATTTCACAGGGTAAATCCATTAAAGGGGGGTGAGGTTGGTCACCCAGTGTGATGGGTTGAAAAAATCGAATGTGTCAGCATAAAAAATATTGTCGAATATAATTTATTCTTATAACTCATTTTGTTAATAATACCTACGACTAAAAAGTCACTAACACGTTGCATATTTCATCTTTTTCATCGTGCTAGAATTGTAATCGTCGTAATTACAGCATTTTTACCCTCCACTTAAATTCTTTACCGACGTGCTTCTCTCTCTTTCTCTCCCTCTCTCTCTTTTTTCTTCTTTATTTCCTTTTTTCGTTAAAAAGTTTCACTCATCAATGTTACCCTCTTCTATTTTGCGTGGGAAACGTTTTTCTTACTATTATATTATTATTATTATATTAATCCAACACACATACACACATACACACATACATGCAAGATGTGAAATTTTCTTCGGGAGAATATATTTTTTTCAGGAAAAAAATTTATTCAATGTAATTACTTTAATTAAAATTATACGTAGTCGACATGTTTGAATGAATGAAAAAAAGGTAAAGGTAAAAGAGTTGAAGGAAAAATATATAAGTAATTGGAGAAAACTGGCTTTTATCGATCGTGTATGTAAATCTGACAAGAATAATCGCAATTTTCTTTATTTAAATCGACTCTTTCTTTCTCTTTTTCTCTTTCATTCTTTTCTTGAAGAACAGTACTTTACGTAATCACCATTTTCGAGGGTTCGATCAGAGAAACTGTCACGAAGGGTGGTTAAAGCTTTTCTATTGTTATTCATTATTCAATTACTATTCTCTCAACATCTCTTGAAAGATAAGCAAAAAGAAAGTCGTGGTAAAAAAAGGAAAAAAATAAAACAATTGATACAAGTAATATCCTAATATTATTCTAAATATTAATAACCTGTTATTTAAAATTGTTAATATTATTTATTAACCAGTAATCTTATCACGCGAGGTTGTAATAAAATTCTATAGCTTTTAAGAGATTAATTTTTAGGAAACAAAAAATACTCTTTATTAATCAAATATAAATTATTATAGAATTTTTTAACGAACAAACCAAAATTTACACTTTACCGACCGGTAATGTGTTAATAGCTTATTAATGACTGATAGCTATAATGAATAAACCAAAACTAAGAAATTAGATGGGTTTAAAAATTTAGAAAAATTGATTTTAAATAGTACAATATGTGTAGAATATTCTCCCAAAATTTTAAATCAATCGGAGTAAAATTCTGAGAGATAGAGCCTTTGAAAGTTCCACCCATCAAGCCATTTTCATCCCGTTTTTCTCGAAACTCTATTTTTGAAGCCGGTTGTCATGATTTCTCGAAAAGTTATGAACCGATCTTATTCAAATTTTATACACTTCTTTAAGAAAACATTATCTCATGTTTGAACAAAGGATTTGTTTTTGTTTTAATTACAACTAATTTTTACAAGGCAATACGTGGTGCTAATCTTACCAAAAAATAGGACTTTCCGTTTACAACTCCGCCAAAAATTCTAATCTCAATTTGTTTTTTCTTTCATTCAAGCACGAGCCAAACCTATCCACTAATAGAAAAAATTTGGTTTTTTAATTCCAGATGAATTTGTTATGAGTTATCTTGACAACGATGAGAAAACTACTATTTTTGATCCAAAAACCATCTAAAAAACAGGGTAAAAATCGGATTTCTTTTCTGATGCGTGCCAATTTATAATTTTTTTACTTTTTTGATTTTTTGTTGGTATAACTAGAAGATTTATGTTTAATAAACACAATTTAACCAATGTTTTTGATTTCTGATTACTATTACGGACGCTAAAAATTCTGCCGTTTCATGCTTCCCGCTTCGAAGGTCTCAGAAGATTGATCAGTACGGCTACCATTTTGAAAAAAAAAAAGTGTGTTTCATGTTATGGAATAAATAATAAATGAATCTACGTTCTGTCAAAAAGATTCACTTACTCCTTTCCTATTAAATACGCCTCTGAAAAACATCTAAAAATAAGGCTGTTACATGTATCGCCCCCTTTAAGCAAGTTGCGTGAAAAATAATTTTGTTTTTTTTAAGCTATCGTTTCGAAGCATGAAATTGGTGTTAAACCGTTAATAATAATTAAAGAAATCGTAGTAATTTGTTTTTGGAAGAGTGGGATCGGAAGGAGATAGATTCGATAGGACGATGGATTTAATCTTTTCCATTTGAGCAGATTTGTCGGAAGGTGGCTGATTACACTCTTCTTTTATCCTATCCTCGTAGAATCGTCGGCAAAAGAAAAAAAAAGAAAAGAGAGAGAGAGAGAGAGAAGGCGAAGCAAAAAGTACTGCGAGGAATCGATCCGCGTAGGCGCGTTCCATTTGAAAGTTAAATCGCGTTCAACTTGCAAATCGTTTGCCTCGCCTAAAGAGAAGAAGGGCGGGGTCTTTCTTGATTACTCGCCGGCATCTACCGATTGAATCTTAATCGTGAACGTTTTCTCCTCGGTTAGAATTCACTATTTTTTTCTTCTTGAGGGTGGTCTTCCTATCACCACGCCCATCTAGTTTTGACGACATTGATATTGTTGTAATTAAACTGTACCAATTGATTTTTTACTCTTCCTTCTTCCATTCCCCCCCGCCACCACTCAAATTAATTTTCCTATTTTCTCTTTCTTTAATTCTAAACATTCGATCTATTTATATTAGGTTGTCCCCTAAGTTTCTTCCGCGCCGCGCTATGAGTGACTCTAAGTGGCTGTGTTTATATAAACATGCAAGCTTATCTCTTAGCCGTTTATGGCATCGGTTTCAGTCGTCCCAGAGCTCTTTTAAAATACGTTTCATTGGTGACAAAGTCTCTTTTAAAATTTTTTCTACACCGTTCAATATGGGGAGTCAAAAGAAGCATTTGCGGCATGTTATGGCTTCAATGCTTTAAAAAAGGCAATAGTGCAAAGGACACTGCAGACAAGATTTGCACCGTTTACGGGAGTGGTACTACGACTATTAGGACCGTCCGCAATTGGTTTAAAAAATGTAGAGCTGGCAATTTTGAGTTAAAAGATGAAGACCGCAGCGGCCGCCCAGAAACGACGGATACGGACATTATCAAGACTGTATTCACTGAAAATCCGCGATATAGTGTGCGTGAGATAGTGGATGCCACTAATATTCCCAAGACAACGGTACATAAGCATTTAATCAAGATGGGATATGCGAATCGATATGAAGTTTGGGTTCCACACCTACTGACGGAGACCGACCTTATGAACCGCGTCTCTACGTGCTATTTGCTTCTCCAGCGACATGAAAGGGATCCTTTCTTAAAGAGGCTTGTCACTGGAGACGAGACTTGGATTTTATACCAAAATGTGCATCGAAAACGCACTTGGTCTAAGGAAAATAGACCTTCAACTGTTGCGAAGCCTGGACTTCACACGAAGAAGGTTCTTTTGTGCATTTGGTGAGACTGGAAAGGTGTAGTGTACTACGAGGTCCTTCCTCAAGGTGATACGATCAATGCTGACAAATATTGCAATCAACTGGATCAATTGAAAGCCGCCATAGCAAAAAAACGGCCAGAATTGGCGAACCGACAAGGAGTCGTTTTTCATCACGACAACGCAACACCGCATGTTGCGTTAACTGTAAGGCAAAAATTATTACAGTTCGATTAGGACGTTCTACCTCATCCTCCGTACTACCCAGACCTTGCTCCATCCGATTATTATTTGTTCCTCTCCTTAAAAAATTCTCTCCGTGCTAAATGTTTCTAATCCATAAGCGAAATAAAAACACACCTAAATGAATATTTTGCAAATAAGTTTGAACAATTTTGGAAAGAGGGCATAATAAGGCTTCCTGAGAGATGGAAGAAGGTTATAGAACAGAATAGTTCATATATAACATAATAAATTCACCTTAAACAACAAATATCGTGTATTCATTTCGCACCAAAAAAAAGGGAAGAAACTTAGGGGACAACCTAATATCTTACAAATTTATTATTTATTTTTAATAATGTTTTTACACGAACAAATAAAAGTATTATAGAAATATTTTTGTTATAATTTAACGAAAAATACATTTTTTTGGTGTATCAATAATCAGTAGTAATACAGAGTGTGTCTATTTCGAAATGGGTCGTTTTGTTTGCAGATATGTAGAAGAAAAAAAACAGAGGAGAAAGAAAAAGAAAAAAAAAAGGATAGAGAGAATATGGTTGGGAGTGTTTCAAATGCAAATGCATACACTGTACGAACTTTCTCGTAGTCCCGGAGTACACGCGCGTATACGAGTCTCATTGTCTCGTTCATTCATCCCTACAAAGACTTCCGAATTGTAAGCGTCGAAGGAAGCGTCGGAGGAAGCGAATTGCCCTTTGTATTCAGTATACCTCCCTAGCTTCTGGCGTTTTGACGCTAAGTCGGCTTTCGAATCGACGACGGCAAAGTTTTAATAGAGAAGCTGATACGAGAAGAGTAGGAGATAGTAAGAGAGAGAGAGAGAGAGAAAGAGAGAGGGGAGAAAGTGTGAACTAGCTTTTAGACCCTTGCTTTCTCTCTCTTTCTCTTCCTTTCTTCCTCCTACCATCTAATTCTTTCTAGTAAACGTTAGAAGGGCCAAGAAGTGAGTATAGAAGAGGCAGCACTTTAAGCGATGAAATTTACTTAGTAAGAAAGAGAAAGAGAGAGAGAGGGAGAGAGAGAGAGAGTAACGACATCACTGTCCACTTGAATGGGTCCTTCAAAAGTGGGAGTGGTTTGGAAGGGACGCTAAAGGAAAGATGATTGAGAAGAAACATGGCGGCAAGGAAACAAGGTGTCTTCTTTTTCTTTTCTTTTTTTTATACTTCTTCTTCGTAGTAATAATAAATATAATAAAAACTTTTAAAAGTTGAGAAAATTGTCTCTACACAATTTACGATAAGTTGTGTTCGATTTAACATTATCCACATGTTCTCTTAAATCTGGTTTCATGGTAGATGTATCTACTCGTTTATGTATAAAGCGTACTAGAAAAAGGGACCATAAATTTTGAGGATAGTATCGGATTAGGTTAGAAGTCATGTTTATCTTGGCCTTGACATACGTGCCCGGTTCGAGTTTTAATGGATCTTCGTGGCATTGGAATTGTTCCAAGTTATATTTCAAAGAGGTTTTTTAATAAAAATGATTTATTCTTATTTATCGTATATGAATATTAAATTGAAATTATTTGGGATTTGATAAAATGGTGGAAATATGTTTTTCTCTTCTTTTTCTTCTTTTTCTTTATGTACCATCTCCATTTCAGAGATTTGTTATACCGATTTTGAAAGCTGCTGTTTTGAATAGGTCATCTGACTTTAAACCATTCTCGCAAGTTCTTGAGTCAAAATATTTTTCTCTTTCCAATGCATCTTTTTCCAACAATTTTTCCTTGGATTAAGGGTTGCAGAATCTTGTACCTTGGGCCTCTCACGATGTGACCGAAATATTGCAATTTTCACTTTTTCACTTCATAACGGATCTCTACCTCCTTTTTCATTCTTCTCATAACCTCTAAGTTGGTCATATGTTTCGTTCATGATAATCACAACATCCTGCGGTACGTCCACATCTCAAAAGCTTCTAGTTTCTTCTTGCGTTGTATATTAAAGGTCCATGTTTCCGCACCATACAAAAAGACTGGAAAAACATAACATTTCAGCATCCGAGTTCTTAAATCCAGGCTTAAATCGCGGTTTACAGAGCAGCTTCTTAATCTGCAGAAAGGATTCGCGGGTTTTCTCGATGCGAATCTTTATTTCTGAGCAGTAGTCCATGGAACAGTTGACACTTGTACGAGGTAGTCATATCCCTCGACCCTTTCCAGATTTTTGCCTTCCGCATACAGATGTTCATTGGGCGGTTCCGTTTTGGTGACAATCATGTATTTGGTCTTCTTAACATTGAGTGTCAGACTATATTCTCGGCTAGCTGTGATAACATTGTTCAACATGTTCTGAAGGTCTTGCATGTTTTCGGCGAGAAGTACTGTGTCGTCTGCATAGGGCAAATTGTTCAGTGGAACGCCGTTAACTCGTATTCCACCGGCGTTATTTTCTAGGGTTTTAGCGAAGATTTCTTCTGAATATAGATTGAAGAGGAGTGGTGATAACACGCACTTTTGTCTGACTCCTCGCTTGATTTCCACTGCATTCGTCATTTCAGATTGTAGGCAGACAGACGCACTTTGATTTAGGTACAGATTGACAATTATTTGTATGTCTCTTGTGTCAAGCTTTTTTCGGTCCAGTGCTTCTATTAGTTGTCTGTGCTTTACTTTATCAAGTGCTTTGTTATAATCGATAAAGCAAGTGTATGCTTTTCGATTGACATCAACACACCGTTGCATGAAGACATTGTAGGAAAACAGAACCATCCTTGTGTTATATCCATTTCTAAAATCAAACTGGGTATCTGCTATGTTCTCTTCCAGTTTCTTGTATATTCTCTGGTGGATGACTTTGAGAAAGATTTTTAATATGTGGCTCATTAAGCTGATCGTACGATGATCTTCACATTTTCTAGCATTCTGTTTTTTAGGAATTGTGACAAATGTTGACTGAAACCATTCTTCTGGTATTATTCTTGTCTCGTAAATTTTATTAAATAAAGAAGTTACAACACCCAAATGTTATTCTTTAATCAATTTAATCACATCTGCAGGTAGATTGTCAGAACCAGGAGGTTCCCTGATCTTTGACTGATCTTATTTCTGTTAGTATTTTTTTTATAGAGTCAGTTGTTCTTTAATATCTAATACAATTTTTCCTTTTTTATCTGCTATGATGTGTCACTGATGATTAATAATAAAATATCTCTTTGATCTCTCCAGAAAGTATCCTTTGTTCTAAAACGTAATTGGTCATGTAACATCGTGCGAGGATAATAAATCTAATCGATCTTTCGTTACGCGAAAGAGTAATTGCTATGAGTGGTGGTATAAATCGTTAAAATCTTTTCCGGGAGAGAAAGATTTGACATAGAATGAACCCAGAGACGGAAATATAAAAGAAAAACGTGTTCGGTCAGGGAGCTCAACTTTTTCTTCTATTTTTTTTTTCTTCAAAGGTTCTCGTATTAAATAAAAGGAAAAAGGTAAAGCTGGGAAAGCATCCTGTAAGTCACTCTTATGGCAAAAAAAGATTGCACTGGTTTTATCTTTATCTTACTCTTTCTCATTCTCATTGTATTTGTGAACTAAAACCGCAGGTAAAGCCGCAATCTCGGATAAACCTCGATTTTGCCTAGGATAAATACGCATATGTGTGTGTGTCACGTAGCTCCGCATCATGCTTGTCTGGTTGGTTTTCTTCGTTTCTCACGGTCTTATAACTATTTATAAAGGAGGAACGCAATGATTGAGTAGTCAAGGAACAAACAATTCCACTTATACTTATTTTTTATCCCTCTTTTTTCTACCCTATTTATTCCTATTTATATTGCTTTTATTGTTATCGCAAATATAATAATAATTATCGACCTATTTCCCGAACGATCATTATTTATTGTTTCGTAGGATAAAAGTGTAGAATCATTTGGAAATTGATTTAAACAAAAATTCTTTAAAAATGTTTAAAATATCGGCCGTCACACGAAGTGACTGACACTCGTTAAAGGGGGAAAAAAAACCAATATGAACGATCTTACGTATTCTCTTTTTTATAGAAAAAAAACAAAAGAGGGGAAAAAAATCGTTAAGGTTCGTAGAAATGAATTTTCTTGGTGAAAAACGTGGATATTACACTGCGGAACACCCTCGACATTATCGAGAAATTGGTGAGGAGGTCAATTGGAAATGGAGGTAGAAGAAAAAGAAGAAGAGACAAATTTCTGCTGTTATCCGAATGGTCGATTCAATATGGGAAGAAGGTATTCGACGTTGGCATTTCGATCCCGGAACTCATTTTCCTACGCCAATGCATTTTCCGTGAATATCAAAGCTCCGATGTTATTGATTCGAAAGTAATAAATCAACCGTGCAATTCATCTGAAAGTTATTATTATTATTATGATTTTTCACCGATATCGGAGTGTCAGCCAATTTTCAAACAAAATATTCACTACTACAACTATTATTACAACTACTACTAATTTCAAATTGTTTCCACTCATCCAATTTCAATAAATTAATTCACCTTTTTATTTTTTCTTTCTTTATGGTAATAAAATAAAAGAAAATTAAATTTCTATATTAATTAAAGTTATACAAATGTTATGAAAGAATAATATTAATGCATATTTAAAATGTTTCATTTATACTCAAATAATGATTAGTATTAGAATGTCAAATATGAAATAGAGCAGAAAATGTATTAGGTTGTCCCCTAAGTTTCTTCCGCGCCGCGCTATGAGTGACTTTAAGTGGCTGTGTTTATATAAACATGCAGGCTTATCTCTTAGACGATTATGGCATCGGTTTCAGTCGTCCCAGAGCTCTTTTAAAGTACGTTTTGTTGGTGACAAAGTCTCTTTTACAATTTTTCCTGCACCGTTCAATATGGGGAGCCAAAGAAGCATTTGCGGCATGTTATGCTCAAATGCTTTAAAAAAGGCAATAGTGCAAAGGACACTGCAGACGAGATTTGCACCGTTTACGGGAGTAGTACTACGACTATTAGGACCGTCCGCAATTGGTTTCAAAAATGTAGAGCTGGCAATTTTGAGTTGAAAGATGAAGACCGCAACGGCCGCCCAGCAACGACGGATAGGGACATTATCAAGACTGTGTTCACTGAAAATCCGCGATATAGTGTGCGTGAGATAGTGGATGCCACTAATATTCCCAAGACAACGGTACATAAGCATTTAATCAAGATGGGATATGCGAATCGATATGAAGTTTGGGTTCCACACCTACTGACGGAGACAGACCTTATGAACCGCGTCTCTACGTTCGATTTGCTTCTTCAGCGACATGAAAGGGATCCTTTCTTAAAGAGGCTTATCACTGGACACGAGACTTGGATTTTATACCAAAATGTGCATC
>JACGTP010000155.1:56769-76275 GCA_023678845.1 Mischocyttarus mexicanus | reverse complement strand
CTCTCTCTCTCTCTCTCTCTCTCTCTCTCTTTTTCGATGCTTACAAAAGCTGATGCGAGCTTTAGCCTGGTACGAAGAGATACGCGTTGAAATAAGCGTATAGAATTCTCCTACATGCTACGTACACTACATGCACACAGAAATATCGATCCCTCCTATTTCTATCTCTCTTCCTCTTTCTGTCTTTATAGGTACCAATGAAACATGCGTGTGCACGTGTAAGTAAGGATGCTGTCATAAGTGAAATAGTCCCGGAAAATTTTCCCGGATAAACGTAGAATGGGAATATGCATGTGATGGTTTCTTATGTAAGTGATTGTCATTTATCTTTAACCGTGGTATAACAGTTCGAGCACTAATTTTCGAGTTGATTTTTTTTATTGGATTTTTTGACTATAGACATTCTAGAATACTTCATTAAACGATCAAAAGTTACATCGTTATAAAGGACAAGCATTGTTTTTTAAGATGATCCTCGTCTTTGACATTTGCGATAATAATTAACTAAATTCTTACTTTTTTTTCTTTTTTTATTCCTCTTCATTGTCAGTTGTCATTAAGGAAACAATAGGAAGGAAAGGTACGGAATGAAGGGTTGTATGTTTCATACGTGTATGTATATACGTGTATATAATACGTAAGTATATATATATACGTTAACAAAAGAGAAGTGATTTGGAAGGTGAAGTTGAAAGTTTACTGTGTTAACTGTGTCAAGTCGGTGGAAAGATGTTTGTTCCGGTTGGTCGATACTTCGATTTAACCTTCAGGATGTCCAGTCGTGCGATATTACAGGGCCGTCGATGTTAAATCGGGTATAGAGTAGAAGATATATAATCTGAGACCTATAAAATACCTTTCGAGATACGGACTTGATTCGTGGACGAGAGTAATCGGGTCTAATCTAAAAGTTAGTTTCTCGAATCATGGAACGAAACGAAGGATTATATTGAAAAGAAGATTTTCAATGATTTATCAAAATTCTTTTCTGTTGTTGGTGGATACGAATCTTTATTTTCATCATCTCCCTGAACATATACCAGATGTAGAAGTATGAAACCGGAATTTTCGTATAGATGATGTTAACCATCAGTTTAGTGACCGTCAGACTGCTTTTGCTGTGGTGGACTTAATACCCAAACATTTCCTTAGTGATCGAAGCGCCGACCTACAGGTCAAATTAGTGAACTCGTAGTACATTGTCTTTATCGCTAGTAATTAGATAATTTGACGTTTAGCCGTAGAATAATTGAGATGCAATAAGAATATAGAAACTATGATATATTAATTATACCACGTGCTACGAGTGTCAATTGACGTACCAAAGACAAAGGCTGTACTCGTATCAAGAACTATATTTTCTCTAATAAATTAATATCATTGCTAATTATTTTGGACTACAGTAAAACCTGTTTTTGTGCGGTCCCATTTTATGCGATTTTAGTTTTATGCAGTAATGAATTCTTATTGTATTTGCACCGTTGTATTGTTTTGTTTTAATGTACATATTGTACACTGCAAGGCGTGTATCGCATTTAGGCGTTCATTTGTTACGAATATTATTTTTTGTGCGATTTGTTTTATGCGGTCACTTTCTACCGCATAAAAACAGGTCTTACTGTATAAATATTTTAGTAGTTGTACTATAAATATAAAATATTTTAGTAGTTGTACACCTACACAGCAGCGCAATCATTTCCCTCTAACAGCTGACGAAGATTTTCAGCAAACAACAACTCAAGTTTTCTACACCGGTATATTTTTCGATTCCCTTAAACATGTTGAGTTTTGTGCCTACGAAATACGATTCGCGAAAGCATTTCTTTACGATGAACATGCTCTTGATAAAACACAATTTATTGAGTGTTTCAAATAATTCAAAAGTAGTGACTTTGACGTCAGAAACAAAGAGCGTAGGAAACCACCGAAAAAGTTTGCAGACAACGAATTGCAAGCCTTATTAGATGAAGATGATACTCAAACTCAAGAACTCGCGGATTAATTGTATGTGACGTAGAAAGCCGTCTCCATTCGTTTGAAAGCTATCGGAAAGATTTAGAAAGTCGAAAAATGGGTTCCTCATGAACTGAATGAAAGACATCAAGAAAATCAAACAACCACTTGTGAAATGCTGCTCAACAGATACAAAAGAAAGTCATTTCTCCATCAAATCGTGACAGGTGATGAAAAATGGATATATTTTGAGAATCCTAAGCTATGGAAATCATGAATGAATCCAGTGGAACCATCGACATGCACTGCAAGACCAAATCGCTTTGGAAAGAAGACAATGCTCTGTGTTTGGTGGGATCAGAAGGGTGTAATTTATTATGAGCTGCTAAAACCTGGTTTCAACCGTTAACACTGATCGCTACCAACAGCAAATGATCGATTTCAATGTTTGCATTACGTGAAAAACTATGGGAATATGGAAAAATGCAACACAAAGTCATTTTGCTCCATGATAATGCTCCATCACGCACAGCAAAACGGGTCTGGGATACGATCTTTGGTGTTTAGTTGGGAAATACTAGCGCCTGTGGCTTATTCTTCATACTTGGCCCTGTCCAATTATCATCTATTCGAATCAATAGTACATGCTCTCGCTAAACAACGCTTCTGTTCGTATGAAAATGTACGAAAATAGCTCGACAACTGATTCGTGTCAAAGAAGAACTTTTCTTTTGTGTGGCATTTATTAATTTCCTAAGAGTTGGGAAAAATGTATAAACAGCAATGCAGATTATTTAAAACAAAATATTTTTGATCATTTTTAAATAACAGACGTGTAATTTTTACAAAAACATTCCAGTTTCATACTTTTATATCTGGTATATATTTTATATTTTTTTGGAAATATATCGTAACGTAAAATGATAAGATTGTTATCGAGGATGTTTCGAGAATTTCGACGATAAATAACAGAAAGTGAGTTTTTGCGGTATCAGGATAACGTAACTCGTATCTATGTTTATATGTAGAAGAAGAAGTTCCACACAGACTCGGTTTAACATTGCCTTTTAAAAGCAAATAGCTCGAGGCTAGTAGTAGTCAAACTGCATTTACCAAACCTAACTGAACTTCGATCTAGTTGGACATCGGTCATTCCTTTCGACCAATTTACTTCTACGTTAAATAACCTATGTAGGTTAAGTAATATATAAGTAAGTATTAGTTATAGATACAATCAAGTTATTTTAACATAGTTTTGTTTTCATTTTATTTGTCGAAGTATAGAAAATTAGAACAAACGAGAGAAGCAGACAGAATAGCAGAACGAAGGAAGAGGTGAAGTAGGATGGAAGTAGATAGGAAAGATCGTAGCTTTTTCGTTAATATTCAATGTACGATGAAATGTCAAACGTGTACTGCAAGCCAAATTCGAAGGTATTCCATAATAGCCTGAAGGCTGAGCAAGCACGAAACTAATCTACAAACTCGTTGGAAGCTGATAAGTCAAGACCGTGTTTAACTTTGGTTCCGACGTTGCTTCCTAGCAGAGGTTGTGTATAATTAGTGATTATTGAATTTGCGATTTGTCGCTATGATTACACAGAGAGAGTAGAGAGAGGGATAGAAAGAGAAAGATCAAAACGATCTTATTATCGTTTAGTGTTTGAATTTAACTAAATTCTAAACTTTATCTATCAATCGATTAGAGAAAATTCAATGTTATGTTGGTTATTCATCCAGACAAGATTGGTTAGGGGATGGATGATGCTTTTATTATGGAATAATAAATATAATGGAAGTATCTAATCATACTTGAATTTGATAACAACTCGATATATTATATTTTATTAAAGTTTTGTATACTTGAAAAATTCATCATCCGTAGTTTTTGCAAAAAAAGATATCACTATCGATATTTGCACCCTACGTTTCCTAGGAAAATATGAATATCTTGAGTACAGTCTAGTAATACAACAATAAGGATGTTCGAGTAGTCCCTTTTCTGTGATAACCCACATACGAAAACAAAAAGCTTTTGTTCGTCCTTTGAATATTACGATGACGCATGGGAGACCTTTTGGAGAAACTCTTGTCTTTCGATAAAGCGAAGAGAAAACGATACATCGTTAGGACAAGAGGCAGAGAGGGATTCAAAGGGGAATGGAGTAAGAGAAAGGATAGTCACCTTGTCCTTGATATTATTAAATTAATTTCACTATCATCATATTTTCTTCATTCTCAATAATATTGTTCCACGACCGTTGCCTTTGTTCGGTACTTTAAGATTTTATCTAAAGTCGATAGTCGTATCATTTATGTTCGATTGAGATGTTTAAGAATGTTAAGATTTCACACTTTTTAGTAACAATGAGATTTATTATATAACAATGTTTACAAATTTAAAACCACCTATGAACACTGAATTGTAATGCTTGCGATTTACGATTGTTATGCTTTGCTTGATATAAAATTAAGTTCATTTGCTTGTTAGATAGCCGGTTACTACGATCGTTATAGTACACATCGACTACAAAATACGTTTGCTAGCAGTTATGTTTGTTGTTAGAATGATTGAATGACTGCGTTCGACTGTGTGTTACTGCGTGCGTGAATGCGTGAATCGATAATTTGGGTGCATACTTTGATTAAAAATAAAAAGTTTTTGTTGGACAAAAAATCGACTTCAATTATGTGCATTTTTTGCTTCATTTCATATTTGACAACCTAATCATATAACGCGTTGAACTTGATTAGATCAGCGTCATGGTTGAAAAAAGAAGTTTTTGTTGCAGGAAATATAATAAAATTTGTAATTATTGATATTTAAATTGTTGGAGAAAATCGGTAGAGCTTAAAGCAGAACTAAACGGTATGAGATGCGAATGTCAAAGATGAAGAAAATCAAGTAGGTTTCTCTAGGGTCGTTAACTTCAACTCGTTTGTTGAAATCAACGTGACAGCTGTTTCCTTACAAAGTTCGAACTTTAATTGTTACTCATTTGTAAGGATCTATTAAGAAGTCGCGTCGGTATACTCTCAGATGTCATTGTAATGCATTGTTGTTTGTTAATAGGAGACGAAAATCGTGGAAAGAGATTAAGAGACAGAGAGAAGTATAGAACAAAGTTACATCCAAGGAAAATTAGGTAAAGGATAATCGAATAGGCTGAAACTGAAAGTTATCTGTGTGTATGTGTGTATGTATGTGTGTGTGTGTAAGTATGCAAGTAGAGAAATTTCTAACACAATGGATTTACTTTCCAAAGCCAAATGCGTCCCTAACCTCAATGAAATTCAAATTCGATGCAATTGAGATCTCTCTCTCTCTCTCTCTCTCTCTTTCTTTCTTTTTTCTCTTTAACTTTATTTCCATTTACCTCTTTTTTTTTCTCTTTATCAATCTCACAGCAGTTTCCTACAGTCCATACTAAATCATTCATTATTCTTTCTTCCTTTCCCTTATTTTTCCGCATTTCAATGATCATCCTCCTTTTTTTTTCATTCCCACGGATTTTCAATTATCAAAAGATTTTTCTTTTATTAAACGAGATACTCGGTACATTTTTAGATACTCTCTATTTTTATGAATACCTTTTTTTTATTTAAAATATTAGAAGTGATATTTGGTTGATACTTTTGTAGATAAGTTAGAGTAAAATATACACGTAGAGCTTTTCACGTAAAGTAAAAAACATTCTCGTTTAAAAACACGAGCTTTCTTATCTTTTTTATATCTTTCTTTTTCTATCCTTTTCTTTTATATCTCTCTCTTATCTTTTTTCTTTTTTTTTGGTTTTATATTTCCTTTCTTTTATTCGAATCGTTTCTATCACGCAGAAAGCACCTCTCCAACGTTTTAAGCAGGATTGCAAGACGAAAGAGAATAGATTTTCAACTTTGTCTGACAATATATACTTTCAGTTTTATTATACTTCTTTTCCCCTAACAGATTTATTCCGTTTTTTTGTTCTCTTTTCGTTAACTTTTTGTCGATACGTAGATAGATCGATATTTAAGTTTAAATCCATTTGCTCTGAAAAAAAAAATATCGTGCGAGGGATTCGTGGTAAAGAAATGGCCTAAACGTGAACATATCATTGATGTAAATATGAGAAAATCATGGATGAAAGCAGTGATTCTTTCACAAGGATACAATCTTTTTTGTGTGTGGTGTTGAATAAGTTTGAGAAAAGTGTAAACAGTTTTACTACCACACCGAAATCATTTGTTTCGGTCAAAAACAAGTTCATCGAAACTAATCTTTGAGTTTTGATGTTCCAATAAAAACTTTTAATTGTTTAATGGTGCATATTTTTATTTCAAAGTTTATTTTAATTAGTGGTAATGTTAAAAATGGATAATTTGTAAATTTTCATTCAAGTTTTACAATTTCAAGTTCAAATGCTCCAGTCACCAATGACCACTATGACGTCACAGGAGAAACCGTAGTCAATGTTGCAATCAAAGTGTTAATAGAAAAGTGTCCAGGAACTCGTAAAAATGGACGAATAAAGAAAAAAAAAGTATTATTCGCGGAACAACGTATGAATCGTTTTTTAATACCAATTGAAATTCGAGTAAAGTTTGTACGTGTTTCTTTCGAAAGCAACATTTAGTATGGTTTTTAGGGTCTTGAAATGTACATCGAGAAGATATCGGTAGTTGTTATGTACTTTTCATTCTTTTTTATTTCTTTTCTCATCGTTTCCGAGTAATCTGAGAAGTTCTACAATACGCATTCGAAACACGCAGCTTCGCGTGCTTTTTGATGATAAAAGAGAAGAAAAAAGGAATAAAAGGAAAAGATAAAAGAAGGGTAGGTAGAGTTAGGTTAAAACTTTTAGGGGTGCATAGGGAAACAGTTAAGACTACCGATTAAAATAACATTTTAAAGTTAACTTTAGTTATAGTAAATCTTTTATCGCATTTGGAATAAATTTCCTCGGATTGTTTAGGACGAATGTGAAATTGGACTTTTTTGATAACATTACTTACCTTATTGATACGAGTATCATGGCGAATATCAGGTACTTCCCAAGCAATGGCACGACCAAAGACGTTGGTGGAATAATCTCAACGACCAGGAGGAAGAACACGTGAAGACTGATCAGGATTGATATGGAGAGGGTCACCTGAAACGTGACAAATTCTTGGCTTTAACTTTTCTTCATAAATATATATTTTTATATAAGGTGTAGAAAAATGAAACCGGAATTTTTTTGTAACAATTACACATCTGTTGTTTAAAAATGATCAAAAATAATTTATTAAAAATAATCTTCATTGCTGTTTATACATTTTTCCCAACTTTTAGGAAATTAATAAATGCCACACAAAAGAAAAGTTCTTCTTTTGACACGAACCAGTTGTCGAGCAATTTTCGTACATTTTCATACGAACAGAAGCGTTGTTTAGCGAGAGCATGTACTATTGATGCGAATAGATGATAATTGGACGGGGCCAAGTATGAAGAATAAGCCGCAGGCGCTAGTATTTCCCAACTAAACGCCAAAGATCGTTTCCCAGACCCGTTTTGCTGTGCGTGATGGAGCATTATCATGGAGCAAAATGACTTTGCGTTGCCTTTTTCCATATTCCCATAGTTTTTCACGCAATGCGAGCATTGAAATCGATCATTTACTGTTGGTAGCGATCAGTGTTAACGGTTGAAACCAGGTTTTAGGAGCTCATAATAAATAACATTCTTCTGATCCCACCAAACATAGAGCATTGTCTTCTTTCCAAAGCGATTTGGTCTTGCAGTAGATGTCGATGGTTCGCCTGGATTCATTCATGATTTCCATAGCTTAAGATTCTCAAAATATATCCATTTTTCATCACCTGTCACGATTCGATAGAGAAATGACTTTCTTTTGTATCTGTCGAGCAGCATTTCACAAGTATTTTTTCGAATTTCTTGATGTCTTTCATTCAGTTCATGCAGAACCCATTTTTCGACTTTCTAAATCTTTCCGATGGCTTTCAAACGAATAGAGACGGTTTTCTACGTCACATTCAATTAATCCGCGAGTTCTTGAGTTTGAGTATCATCTTTATCCAATAAGGCTTGCAATTCGTTGTCTGCGAACTTTTTCGGTGGTTTCTTACACTCTTCGTTTCTGATGTCAAAATCATAACTTTTGAATTATTTGAAACACTCAATACATTGTATTTTATCAAGAGCATGTTCATCGTAATGAAATGTTTTTGGCAAATCGTATTTCGTAGGCACAAAACTCGACATGTTTAAGGGTATAAAAAAATATACCGGTGTAGGAAACTTGAGTTGTTGTTTGCTGAAAATCTTCGTCAGCTGTTAGAGGGAAATGATTACGCTACTGTGTAGGTGTACAACTACTAAAGTATTTTATATTTATAGTACAACTACTAAAATATTTAAACAGTAAGACCTGTTTTTATGCGGTAGATAGTGACCGCATAAAAGAAATCGCACAAAAAATAATATTCGTAACAAATGAACGCCTAAATGCGATACACGCCTTGCAGTGTACAATATGTACATTAAAACAAAACAATACAACGGTGCCAATACAATAAGAATTCATTACTGCATAAACCTAAAATCGCATAAAATGGGACCGCACAAAAACAAGTTTTACTGTAGTCCAAAATAATTAGCAATGATATTAATCTATTAGAGAAAATATAGTTCTTGATACGAGTACTGCCTTTATCTGTGGTACGTCAATTCGCACTCGTAGCACGTGGTATAATTAATATATTTTACAATTAGATTCTATAGTCTTATTACACATAAATTACTCTATGGTCAAACGCCAAATTATCTATGGACTAGCGGCAAAAATAATGTACTACAGGTTCGATAATTTGGCCAGTAAGACGGCGCTTCGATCGCTAGGAAAACGTGGGATATCAATCCGCCACAGCAAAAACGGTCTTACAGTCCCGAAACTGATGGTTAGTACCATTTATAAGGAAATTCTGGGTTCATATTATTACACCTGGTATATATACTAAATAATATAATTTTGGACCGAGAAGATGAAAATACGAGGTGTGTTCAAAAAGTAACATGACTTTTTCAAATTTTGCGGGCAACGTATATTCGATTATCGATTTTTTTATTTTGTTATTTTGGTTCACTCGTCTCAAACATATGTCCGCAATTTCAGCTATATAGCATATTCAGTTTGTTACACATAACATATAACAAAATAAAAGAATACATATAACGTAACAAAATAAAAGAATCGATAATTAAATGTACGTTGCTCGCGAAATTTGAGCAGTCACCTTACTTTTTGAACACACCTCGTATGTAGATACGAATTAAAATAAATACGATTAAAAATACGATTAAAAAAAAGTCCCTTTTATTTTTCGTGTTGATACTATTACATAGAGAAAGAGAGAAAAAGGTAGAAGTTTTTTTCAAGGCTTGGCATCCCTCAACGTATTACGAATTTAAGCTCGTTGAGAAAGAAGTTGAAGAAAAAAAAAGGAAAAAAAAAAGATAAGTACGGATGGTCGTAGAGACGAGCGAGAAAATTCGTATTTATGGGCTTGGATAAAGAATACGACGAAGGAAATGAGAATGAAGGGTAGCTACGTGACCGGCTAAAAGGTAAAGCTTTTGATACTGACACGACTCGTACTTTTATTTAATAAATTACGATTAAAAACATCCATTTTTTTTTCTTTCATACTATACAATGTTAAGCAATACAGTCTCTTCCTCTCTCTCGAGAAAAGAAGAGACTTCTCTCTCTCTCTCTCTCTCTTCATTCTCATCACATTTTTAATTAATATTTTATCATAAATATTTAGTCAATATTTATATAATATGTAAGAAATGTTAACAATAAGCTACAGTAATTAAATAAATACAGAAAACACCCAACCATTAATTTAACGAGAATATCTTTGAAATCATAATAATTAAATGAATAATCTATGTATTTAATATAAAAGTAAATTAATTTTTTAAATGGAAACATTTATTCAATGATAATCACCGTATACTCCCATACGTGAGAAAAATCTCTTATTGGACTATTAAGACGTTAACAATCTTATAAGTGCTACGCTGTTCTATAATTGGTTCTTCGATCCATAAAAGTAGGAAGTTAGATCCGTGAGAATTTCCAGACCGAGATACACCTAACATCGATAGATAGATAAAACACATACATAAGTGCACATATACAAAGAAACGTGCTAAAGCTATTTTCGTTCTGTTGAAGAAAGACACGTACGTATCTCACTATGCTTTCAATGAAATCGACGGCAAGGGTCTCTGACTATCTTGAATCATTTATCTCCTCAACGTTCTTCGAGTATAACTTTTCTCTTGGGAGAATTCTATACATTTGTATTAGACCAGTCAAACACCTACATGTTTACACACATACACACACGTAGAAAAAAAATGATATATATTACTTTTCTAGACCACGAGATGATATTTGTCTTTATCTACTTTTATTTTTCGTTGTTTTTCTTATTTTTTTTTGATATGTCGGTAACGAACGAGATGCATTTTCAATGTAAGTAAGTAAGTAAGTTAATTCATTTATGACCCAGTTACCACAAAACGTTTATATGACGTTCGATTTAGGTCATTTTTTTGACATAAAATTGTGACGTAAATATGACTATAATCTGACGTAGAATTTTGCTGTAATAATTATGACCTTAATCTGACATACATAGGAGTATAAGTTGAAGTTTGCCAGTTTTACAGTAGGATGTCGCTAGCAGGATGTAGGCATTTCTATGATTTGTTATATACACCATTGTTTTCTATTGACATTGACCTCCAAAAACACCTAAGTCTCATTCTGTCAAAATAATAGCGTCATAGTCGTTTATATCAATGAATATGTCGAGTTTTGTTCCAAATAAAGAGCATTTGCAGAATTCGTTGCTTTTCTTATTTCATCAAAAGAAAAAAGCAGCTGAAGCACATCGTTTGCTAGTAGAAACTTATGGTGAACATGCTCTAGTGATTAGAACATGTAAGACATGGTTTCGTCAATTTAAAAGTGGAGATTTCGATTTGAAAGACAATGCTCTGTGTTTGGTGGGACCAGGATGGTGTGGTGTACCACGAACTATTAAAACCTGGTGAAACGGTAAATACGGATCGCTATCGACAACAAATGATCAATTTGAATCATGCGTTGATCGAAAAACGACCGGAATGGGCCCGAAGACATGGCAAAGTTATTTTGCAACATGACAACGCGCCGTCTCATACCGCTAGATCCGTGAAAAACACATTAAAAACACTTAATTGGGAAATATTATCGAACCCGCTGTACTCTCCAGACCTCGCCCGGTCCGACTTTCACCTTTTCGCATCGATGGGGCACTCACTTGCAGAGCAGCACTTCGTCAATTTTGAAGAAGTTGAAAAATGGCTCGTCGAATGGTTTTCCTCGAAAGAGAAAAAGTTTTTTTGGAATGGTATCCATACTTTGCCTGAAAGATGGACGAAATGTGTAGAATCAAATGGTCAATACTTTGAATAAAAATATTTTGAGATTCCCCTAAAAATTATGTGTTTTTTTAACGAAAAAAACCGGCAAACTTCAACGTATACTCCTGGTAAAATTTACATCACGCTTTGATATCATTTCTAACATAAGTCATAATTTTTACATATTATTTATGTCATAAATAAGCCATACAATTTCATAGGTGTAAAATCATTGGTTGTATGTTACGTCGACAGATGGCATGCGGATATAACAAATTACGCGTGCAAAGGGCGTTTTTTCGTGAATCGCGCGGAAGTTATGGTATTCAGAAAAATCGTAGTAAATCGAAAACTACTTCGTTTTTATGAACGAAACTTTTTTTATTTTAATTTTTTTTTATTTAGTAAAGTAATATTTTTACTATTACTATCTAATATATTTTTATCTCTCTCTTTTTTATTTTAACTATTGCTACTACCATTTAAAAAAAATTATTTTTTAATTAAGTAATAAGTCAGTTTATGAATATCAAAATGAGTTCAGATAAGATTGATGCAGTCTTAACTATTCTGGGAACACTTTCAGTAGAGATGAAAAATTTGAAACAAAGACTGACGGCACATAGTGGTCAAATATGTCGAATATTAACCATGACATTTTAGAAAATATAAGACAAAAATTACCACTACACACTCAGAAATCAGTTTCTGATTTCGAGTCAAAATTATCGACTTACAAAGAATATCACGAAATAAAAAAGATTAAACGAAAAAGTACATGTATATAAGTTCCTTCTTTAATTTCCTAGTGTATTGTTATTATAATATTGTAATGTGTTTAATATTGAAGTAATTATAATTTTTCTAGATGTGGTATTGGAGAAATTCCCTACGTGGGATAGTGCTGGATTTTCCAAAACGGGTAGTAATTAGTTCCGATTAGGAAATCAAAGAGCTTCTAAACACAAGGCGAAGTGGTGCCAAAAGATTAAAATATCATCTACTAAACCCCATACTATAAAAAAAAAAATTGCAAGGAATTACTACATTAATAATAGAAATTACATACGTAAGTTCATTATATAGATCTACAAATGAATGCTTTGTGATAGTCTTTGCAAGACGATAATTTTAAGTATTGAATCTGTAATATTATTTATTTTGTTTGTATCCTTATTTTTATTTAGTTTTATTTGTAATAATTTGACTTTCAATTAAAGGATTTTAAAATTTGAAATTTTGCCACCGAAAAAAGAAATGTAAAAATCCCTAATATTCTGAAATTCCCTATACAATGCTAGAAAAGAAAGTCATTTTTCAGTCAAACTTTGTAATTAATGTGACATCTATATGACATCTATTTTACGTCATATTTATATAGGAATTATTCGTCAAAAAGTGCGAAATAGGGACCTAAAAATGACTAGTTTTTGAACCAATTTCTTACGTTCAAGATTATTTTTCATGACGTCAAATTGACATCATTTTTACGTAAATGTGTTTATTGAGGAAATAACGAAATAGTTTTCGGTACTCGATACCGAACAAGAACCAGTTACCTATTATCAAAAGCTTTCTTCACTGGTTCACCCTATGCTTTTCACAAACATACCACTTCATCGATGCAGCGTTCGGTCAATATTGTCTCTTCGGTGTGGCGCACCTACCCACGATCGTTGCTCATCTAATAGCGGTAATTGACCGAGCTTGTTTTATTCAATAATTATTTCTATATAAATTGCTTGATTATATCATCAATGGATATATACAGTGGCTAGACTGTAGATAGCTTTTCGAATGTTAGTTTGATAATATTTGTAGAAGTTATTAGGTCGAGTCATAAGTAACTTCTAATGTAATTAATTGGCTAATACATAAATTAATATCATTTTTATCTAATAGAAAAAGCATCCTCGATAAATTAATTGAATATTATTAGGTTGTCAAGTATGAAATGGAGCCAAAAATGCACATAATTGAATTGAAATTTGCTCCATTTCGTACTTGACAACCTAATATTAATGTTATTTTTGTACGAAGTAAAGGATAAGTTATTAGTTTTGGTTTAAATGTTAACAGACAGAGAGTCATCGTTGTTTTAACGAATTCTTATAATCATTTTCCGATGCAACTAATTGGATAATGTATAAATTAATATAATTTTTTCTTAATAGAAAATGCATTTTGACGAAAAATATATTCAATCTTATTAATGTTACTTTTACACGAAGCTAGGATGAGTTATTAGTTTTAGTTTGAATGTTAACAGACACACAGAAAGTCATAGTTGTTTCAATCAGTGTTTTAGTATCAAGCATAGTGGTGCATATAATTTTGGTATTTAATTCAAGAAAAATGTCTGATATATAATAAACAAAAATTGAAAGTTGACTCGACTTAATAGAAGATGCATTTCAACGAAAAATATATTGAATCTTATTAATGTTACTTTCACACGAAGCAAGAATGAGTTATTAGTTTTAGTTTGAATGTTAATAGACAGATAGACAGACAACTATCGTTATTTTCACGAATACTTATAATCACTGTTTCAATACGAACCATAGTGGTGAATATAATTTTGTTATTTAATTAAAGTAAAATAAATGTCTGTGATAAAACAAACAAAACTAGAAGTTACTTATGACTCGACCTAATAAAAATACATTCGAAGAGATTAACAAATGCAACACAATCCCCTGTGATTCTGACTTATTTTATTCTTTTCTAAATTCATCGGTGAAACGTGTCAAAATATGCTAGTGCATTTGAGTATCATCGTTGCAACGATTTACATCAGAGTACAGAGTCGATTAAAGTTGAGCTCGGAAATATTAGGTTGAGTCATAAGTAACTTCCGATGAAACTAATTGGCTAATGCATAAATTAATATCATTTTTACCTAATAGAAAAAGCATCCTCGATAAATGAATTGAATATTATTAGTGTTACTTTTACACGAAGCAAAGGATGAGTTATTAGTTTTGGTTTGAATGTTAACAAACAGACAGAAAATCACAGTTGTTTTAATGAAAACTTATAATCAGTGTTCCGTAGGAAGCATAGTGGTGCATATAATTTTGTTATTTAATTCAATTAAAATGTCTGATAACAAACAATAAGAATTCAAAGTTACTTATGACTTGATGTAATATTAAAATATACCAAAAGTGTTCGAATATCTAAAAATCATTTGAAACAAAAAGAAGAAATACATTTTTTTTTAAACTCACAGACATCTATACGCATATACACACACACTCACATGTATCTTCATATATACGTAAGTGGCATATAACGTTTTCAGGGCGTCAATCAAGCGGGCTGAATCGATAAGCAATATCGCGGTCCGGTGATTGACCTGCAGCAGCCAGTGCGACTATCGAAATTACATCTTCCTTCTCTCTCTCTCTCTCTGTCTGTCTGTCTATTTTCGTCTTGCTTGCTCTTTCATGGCGTCACCCATAATATGGAAAATCATGGTCTTAACCGTCCCTCCCCTTGTCTTTTCTATTCTCTGGAAGCTTTGTAGATTGCATCGAAACCCAGGGTGTGCGATAGCAGCGTGATAAATAATTAATCCATTTGACACAAATTGAATTCATGTTGATAATATAGCGTTACTCTCGTGATATTTTGATAAGAGATTAATTCCATCCGTAGAATGGATCGATTTATGCTATCAGAATCATGTTATATGTTTTCTCTCTCTCTCTCTCTCTCTCTCTCTCTCTCTCTTTGTATATATTTTATAAAAATGATTTGTTAATTTTAAACATATGAAAATATTATATTTATCGTCCCCCTTTATTTAATAAAATCTACAAAACAGGAATAACATAAAAAAAATGGTTTCAGTCAACATTTGTAATCATTCCTAAAAAACAGAATGCTAGAAAATGTGAAGATCATCGTACGATCAGCTTAATGAGCCACATATTAAAAATCTTTCTCAAACTCATCCACCAGAGAATATACAAGAAACTGGAAGAGAACATAGCAGATACCCAGTTTGGTTTTAGAAATGGATATGACACAAGGGAGGTTTTGTTTTCCTACAATGTCTTTATGCAACGGTGTATTGATGTCAATCGAAAAGCATACACTTGCTTTATCGATTATAACAAAGCACTCGATAAAGTAAGGCACAGACAACTAATAGAAGCACTGGACCGAAAAATCCTTGACACAAGAGACATACAAATAATTGTCAATCTGTACCTAAATCAAAGTGCGTCTGTCCGCCTACAATCTGAAATGACGAATGCAGTGGAAATTAAGCGAGGAGTCAGACAAAGCTGCGTGCTATCACCACTCCTCTTCAATCTATATTCAGAAGAAATCTTCACCAAAACCCTAGAAAATAATGCCGGTGGAATACGAGTTAACGGTGTTCCACTGAACAATTTGCCCTATGCAGACGACACAGTACTTCTCGCCAAAAACATGCAAGACTTTCGGAACACGTTAAACAATATTATCACAGCTAGCCGAAAATATAGTCTGACACTCAATGTTAAGAAGACCAAATACATGATTGCCACCAAAACGGAACCGCCCAATGAACATCTGTATGCGGAAGGCAAAAATCTGGAAAGGGTCGAGAGATATGACTACCTCGTACAAGTGTCAACTGTTCCATGGGCTACTGCTCAGAAATAAAGATTCGCACCGAGAAAGCCCGTGAATCCTTTCTGCAGATTAAGAAGCAGCTCTGTAAACCGCGATTTGAGCCTGGCTTTAAGAACTCGGATGCTGAAATGTTATGTTTGCTCAGTCTTTTTGTATGGTGCGGAAACATGGACCTTTAATATACAATGCAAGAAGAAACTAGAAGCTTTTGAGATGTGGACGTACCGCAGGATGTTGTGAATATCATGAACGAAACATATGACCAACTTAGAGGTTATGAGAAGTTTATGAAAGGACGTAGAGATTCGACATGAAGTTAAAAAGTGAAAATTGCAATATGTTGATCACATCGTGAGAGGCCCAAGGTACAAGATTCTGCAACTCTTAATCCAAGGAAAAATTGTTGGAAAAAGATGTATTGGAGAGAGAAAAATATTTTGGCTGAAGAACTTGTGAGAATGGTTTAGTCATCTGACCTATTCAAAGCAGCAGCCTCCAAAATCAGGATATCCAACCTCCGAAATAGAAATGGTATATGAAGAAGAAGAAGTTGAACATGGTTTTTGCAAAAGTATTAGTAATTTTACTATCAAGTTGAAATAATTGAAATTTGTTCGTTACACCATGTTTCCTAAATCATTATTACACAAGAAATATATTTCAGGATTATTAAACTTTGAAAATTGATAACGTGATGAGTGAATTTTTTTGAGAACAGAATAAGAGATAGAAAAATATAAAAATAGGAATAATAGTCAAAGTGTTTAATAGGTTAATAAAAAAAAAAATGAGAGAAAGAAGCCAAAGGGGTAAGAAGGTAAAAAAGGGGTTTTGTTATCATTCGCACCAATGAAATGGGAGTTTCCTTTGCATTTAGATGTGAAAGAAAAAGTTAACAAAGGGATTTCCTATAACACACGTATATAAAACTACGAAGATAGGGAGTATTAAAAAGATATCAAAGGAACGAATGAGTGGGAAAGTAGGCAAAATGAAAAAAAAGAGAGAGTAAGAGAAAGAAAAAAAAAGAAAAGTGTCCCCTTACGGTCTAATAAAAACAGTAGAATATTTTTCTTTCGTTATAAGATAAACACTATTATCTCTTATATCTCCGATTATTGGTTTTGATTTAAAGAATACGTGAACGGAAGATGTATCGAAAAGAAAAACATTCGAAGCTTCCGGCTATTTTCTGCTACTTATTACTGTGTTCCTTCAGAAGAAAAAGAATCTGAATAAAAACAAATCAAAGTGAACGAAGAAGAAGAAGAAGAAAAATAAGGAGAAGAAGAAGAAAAAGAAGAAGAAGAAGTAGGATGGTTAAAGAAACCGATGAGATGGGTGAGAGGTCGTACTAAAAAATGAAAAATAGTTAGGCCAAAAGTAACCACCAACCACCCATTTTTCTACCTACCCTTACAGATAAGAGAAAATAACGAGGCCGACAGGCACGCGGAAGAGAACTAATTCGGTGCATATTTCATACGAATTTCTTCTCTTTCTCCATTCCACGTTCCTTCTCTATATTTCTTCCTCTTTCAACTTTGCACTTGTTTCTTTTAGGTATTCCTTGAAGATAAAGAGAGAGATAGAAACAGGGAACGATCATTTCTCGAAGGTAAAAGAAATTAATTACCTTGGAATAATCTTGTTTTTTTTTCTTCTTCCTTGATCAATCAATTCAAGTTATGAATCCTCGAGAAATGACAAAAACATTTTTTACACTGTTTGTACCGATCTTATTACTTTGTTATTTTTATTTTGCAATATTATATTAATATTATTATTATATTAATATATTATATGGAATTACTATTATTAATATAATATTATATTTTATTATATTATTATTATTTTTATATATTTATTATATGAGGTTGTCCCATAAGTTTCTTCCTTTTTTTTGATACGAAATGAATACATGATATTTGTTGCTTAAGGTGAACTTATTATTTTATATATGAACTATTCTGTTCTATAACCTTCTTCCATCTTTCAGGAAGCCTCATTATGCCCTCTTCCCAAAATTGTTAAAGCTTATTTGCAAAATATTCATTTTGGTGTGTTTTTATTTCGCTTATGGATTAGAAAGATTTAGCACGGAGAGAATTTTTTAAGGAGAGGAACAAATAATAATCGGATATAGCAAGGTCTGGGTAGTACGGAGGAAGAGGTAGAACGTCCTAATCGAACTGTTATAATTTTTGCCTTATAGTTAACGCAACATGCGGTGTTGCGTTGTCATGATGGAAAACGACTCCTTGTTGGTTTGCCAATTCTGGCCGTTTTTTGCTATGGCGGCTTTCAATTGATCCTGTTGATTGCAATATTTGTTAGCGTTGATGGTATCACCTTGAGAAAGGACCTCGTAGTACACTACACCTTTTCAGTCCCACCAAATGCACAAAAGAACCTTCTTCGTGTGAAGTCCAGGATTCGCAACAGTTGAAGGTCTATTTTCCTTAGACCAAGTGTGTTTTCGATGCACATTTTGGTATAAAATCCAAGTCTCGTGTCCAGTGACAAGCCTTTTTAAGAAAGCGTCCCTTTCATCTCGCTGGAGAAGCAAATCGCACGTAGAGACGTGGTTCATAAGGTCGGTCTCCGTCAGTAGGTGTGGAACCAAATCTTCATATCGATTCGCATATCCCATCTTGATTAAATGCTTATGTACCGTTGTCTTGGGAATATTAGTGGCATCCACTATCTCACGCACACTATATCTCGGATTTTCAGTGAACACAGTCTTGATAATGTCCGTATTCGTCGTTTCTGGGCGGCCGCTGCGGTCTTCATCTTTCTACTCAAAATTGCCAGCTCTAAATTTTTTAAACCAATTGTGGACGATCCTAATAGTCGTAGTACTACTCCCGTAAATGGTGCAAATCTCGTTTGCAGTGTCCTTTGCACTGTTGCCTTTTTTAAAGCATTGAAGCCATAATATGCCGCAAATGCTTCTTTTGGCTCCCCATATTGAACGGTGCAGAAAAAATTTTAAAAGAGGCTTTGTCACCAACGAAACGTACTTTAAAGAGCTCTGGGACGATTGAAACTGATGCTATAAACGGCTAAGAGATAAGCCTGCATGTTTATATAAACACAGCCTCTTAGAGTCACTCATAACGCGGCGCGGAAGAAACTTATGGGACAGCCTAATACATATTCATAAACTAATTTATTTAATACAAAATTAAAATGAACTTTAAACTAAATTGATTCGATTCTAAGTTGATTAAAAATTGTTACGCATAACTGGGCCCTCATTAAGAATTATTTAATTTTTCAAAAAAAAGTAAATTGAGTAAATCTTTTTTATTCGATACTACAATTTGTATTCTTTTATTTGCTATCACGTCGATAACAAATTCGAAATAAATTGAATTATTTTCATTGGTAGCTTAAAACTATTATCTGTCTCTCTCTCTCTCTCTCTCTCTCTCTCTCTCTCTCTCTCTCTC
>JACGTP010000155.1:0-43752 GCA_023678845.1 Mischocyttarus mexicanus | reverse complement strand
ATATTAGGTGTTGGAATTAACTCGTAGCGTTATACTAAAGATGACATGAGTTTTAAAGTATTCTGTTTTCACCTTCAGAAACAAATTTATCGTAAACCAGCTCTAACAAGGTTTTATTTTTACGACAAATATTATGTTTTAATTGTTAATAACATCATGTTACTATTATTTAAATATGTTGAGGTTTATCCCAAATAAAGTGTTTTTGCGGGAACGGCACAAAAGAAAAAGTTTTTTACATCGTATTGTTACTAGTGATGAAAAGTGGATACATTATGACAATCCTAAGCGTAAAAAATCATGGGTTAAGCCCGAACAACCATCATCATCAGTGGCAAAACGCAATATTCATGGATCTAAGCTCCTCCTTTGTATTTGGTGGGATCAACAAGGTGTAGTTTATTATGAATTGTTAAAACCCAATGAAACCATCACTGGGGATCGCTACCGGTTACAATTGATGCGTTTGAGTCGTGCATTGAAGGAAAAACGGCCGGAATGGTGCAAAAGGCACGATAAAGTTATTTTACTGCACGACAATGCTCGACCTCACGTGGCGGAACCAGTGAAAACATACCTGGAAACATTGAAATGGGAAGTCTTAACCCACCCGCCGTATTCTCTGGATATTGCCCCTTCGGATTACCACCTGTTTCGATCAATGGCTCATGGATTATCAGGGGAAAAATTAACATCTTATGAGGATTGCCAAAATTGGATCGATTCATGAATTGCCTCCAAGGACGAAGAGTTTTTTAGACGGGGTATTCGACAGTTACCTGAAAAATGGGAAAAAGTAGTGGCAAGCGATGGGCAGTATTTTCAATAATGTAATTTTTTACTTTCATTTCAAATAAATCGTTATTTTTTAATAAAAAAACGCTACGAATTAATTCCAACACCTAATACTACAGAATAAAAAATATATCTCTTTCTCTCTCTCTCTCTTTTTAGTTGAATTTCTCTGTCTATGAGAAATAAGAATAAAGTGTTTAAAATGTCGACATTATCTATGATTATTTAAAGTCACAAAATTTATATTATAATACATATCAAAAGATAAAAAACTATCTCTCTGTCTATCACACAGATTAAGATTCGAAGAAATAGATTAAATTAATTAAATGGCACTCCTGTTTTCATTTAACTGGTTAAATCTTCCTAAACTTTATGAAAGATACTTAATAAATGCTACCAGTCTAGGAAGGTATTGGATTAAATTTAATTCAATTTTAATTTAACGTACTATTAATTATATACGATTATTATATAACCAGAACGTAATATGGAATAAAAATTCTAACAAACATAATTTATTCGATTATTTCAAATACGATCGAAAATATAAAATATCTTTTAACGAGGAACGGTTTGAAAAAGTGTCGAAAAGTGGAGCGGAAAATGTGTCCTTGGTTCCTAGCGTGTGAGAGATTCGTTACAAGTTTTCTACCAACGGTGTTGGATGAAAAGAACGGTGGTGTGAAGGAGGCATGAGCTTGTATACGGGACGTGTGAATGTTCCCCCACACTTTCGACTCGATTTTTCACAGTGGGTTCCTTTATTTTGTTCTTTTTTCCCCGATTTTTCTAGAAAGTGGAAGTAAAAGAAAAAAAAGGAGAAGATCGAGGATCAGAAGGAGTGGAAGTAAAAGAGAAGAGAAGTGTAGGGTCAAAGGGTAAAGCGACGAGTTATTTGGATTCCCTTTTCGTCGCTTGATTAAAGAGATATGTGTGCTTTCCATTTTTTATTTCTTAGATGGTATTTTTCCTCCTCTAACTTTTTCCATCTTTTTTTATTCTTCATCATTCTCTTTTTCTCATAGAAATTAATACGATCCACGTACACGCGATGAGAATGATCTTCGTTAAAGGTGTTCTTTCGTTGTCGCGTTTTTTATTTTTCTATACGCTTAATTATAAAAAAAGAAAAGAGAAAGGCAAAAAATTGATTGAACTTCACAAAGAGGGATTAGATTGTGGAAAATCTTCCTTTGGATTTATCTCCTCCTCTACTTTGATGTAATAAATCACGCCACCGGCGCATACGTTATTCACCAATTCCCGCGTACGTCACCAAATGGTGCTAGAGCATAATCGAGGATAACTCAATAAATATTTCATGCCTGTTGGGAGCACGGGTTGACGCGTAAGATCGATGATGGCGTCTAGAATAACTATACCCCTTTGCTTAGTTGGTATTCTTTCCCTATCAATACCACTGCTACCACCACGACCACTACCACCACCACCACTATTATTATGTTTTATTTTACAAATATTCGGACAAGTTCCAGTCCAACTCCCCACAAATTTTTTTTTTAAATTTACTTAATTCTTGATATTGATTAGTACTATTAATTAACCCTAGAACTAGCTGTTAACTCTCAACCCTTTCCGAGATATTGACCAATAAAGTTCAATTAAATAAGCGAGTACTCATAGGTTATCAAATATGAAATGAAACAAAAAATGCACATAATTGCAGTAAAATTTGCTTCATTTCATACTTGACAGCCTAATGTATTTGAACCGTGAATAAGTTCTCGCTGTTTCTTAAAAAATGTCATTAGCAGTACTCCGTGCATAGAATTTTGAATTGTAATGCATCGGCAAGGAAGTATTGTATGCAACCTTAAATTACAGTGTATGGTATTTCGCTATAATGTCAATCACGTGTTTGTTTATTGGTTCTGAAAATGTCTATTTTTGCGTCAAATAAAGTGGGAAATTTTATTGCACTACTTTATTCAAAAGAAATCTGCAGCACAGACAATATTTTGTCGGATACGACATGCAAAGACTGATTTCGATGATTCAAAAATAATGATTTTGAAGTTGAGGGTAAGGAACGTTCCTTGCCCACCGACTAAGTTTCAAGACGAAGAATTAGAGGAATTGCTTGATCAAGACCCATGTCAGACGCTAGGAGAGTTTGGAAAAATATTACAAGTAGATGCGTTGACAGTTTCGAAACGTTTAAAAGCATTAGGAATGATACAGAAGCAAGGATATTGGGTGCTGTATGAATTGAAGCCGAGAGACGTTGAACGGCGTTTTCTCGTGTGAACTATTTCTTCAACGACAGAAAAGAAAAGGTTTTTTGCACCGTATCGTCACTGGCGATGAAAAGTGGATTCATTACGATAATCCAAAGCGTAGAAAATCGTGGGGCAAGCCCGGCAATGCATCGACATCGTCCGCTAAACCAAATATCCATGGTTCGAAGCTTCTTCTCTGCATTTGGTGGGATCAGCAAAGTGTAATTTATTATGAGTTGCTCAAACCGAATGAGACTATTACGGGAGATCGCTATCGACTTCAATTGATGTGTTTGAGTCGAGCCCTAAAAGAAAAACGACCGGTATACGAGCAGAGACACGACAGGATGATTTTGTTACAGGACAACGCTCGGTCACATGTTGCAAAACCGGTGATGATTTACCTGGAAACGCTTAAATGGGAAGTTCTATCCCACCCGCTGTATTCACCGAACATAGCCCCTTCCGATTATCACCTATTCTGATCGATGACGCATGGCTGTGCTGAGCAGCGCTACTCTTCTTACGAGGAAACTAAAAAATTGATCGATTTTTGGATTGCTTTAAAAGACGAATCGTTTTTCCGATGAGGAATTCATTTACTGCCAGAAAGATTGGAGAAAGTGGTCTCTAGTAATGGGCAATACTTTAAATGAACTGATTTTAAACCTTTTATTTTGTGAAAAAAATCGACGAGAACTTATTCCAGGTTCTAGTACTTGGTAATTTTATCAGTTAACACAAGTTGCTGGTAGCCTAGTGGTTAAAGGTGCAGACCTTTTAAGGTTCACATTTTATTTATTTTTTATCTCGTAAAGGGTTGAGTGTTAGTAGCTAGTTTTATGGGTAATTAATAGTAGTAATCAACATCTACAAGTGTGTACAGTTTCAAAAAAATCGACTAGTCTGAGTCCTTGTTAATACAAACAAAGAAAAGCTTATTGCAACTTAAATATTATTTTAAAAAAATATATATTAGTTTACAGTTTCGTAATGTAATATACACCCAGTTAACACAAAACGTTAATATGACGTTAATATGACGTTAATACTACGTCATATTAACGTTTTGTGTTAACTGGGCATGAATGTTGATTTTCCTATCAATCTCAGATCTTAATCAACTTATCAGTAAATCTAATGTTAATTTGAATATAAAATGAAAATTTAGGATTTGTAATATTCATTTTGAATAATACTCAAACCACGAATTGTCTCTCTTAGGAAAAAGTTTAGACTAGCATCGATGAAAACCGATACGACAGACTGAGTTTACTTATCGAACCATCAACAACGTCACCCATTTTTTCCTCCACCTCTTTCTCCCTTTTCTCTCCTTCCGTCCCCGTTTTACCGGGTTGCAACATCAACGTCAATCTTTCCTACTGGCAGCATTGCTTGCATGCGAGAAATCGACTTTCCACGTAGTAGAACGAAATGACGGACGGAGAAATTGAACGCGCGCCGACGCGTGAAACGCCAACCGATTTTCCGGCAGGCCTTCTTCTCGATTATCGTTTCTCCTTTCCTTTTTCGATTTTGCACGAGATCGACCATAGTAATCGTTCTCTATTCGTTTAAGATTGTATTCAAACTGTGCACAAAGTTACCATTTTATTCCTACACTCATATTGAAATATATTTCGATAAAAATGAAATATTTATTTTATCAGCTTGTAAACAAATATTTCTTATATTTTCTTACCAAATATTTTATTACAGTTAGATAATTATTTTTCTATTAAGAACAAAAAAATCGATATGGGAATTTTAACTAATTCACGATTAAATATTATCTCCAAAGTAATTTTGTTCAAACGTAAAAAAGAAGATCATTATTGTCGGTGCGATTTCTTATTTTTCTAAGAAAATCAAGGGGTTAACAAAAAAAAAAATATCCGATCGATCGATACTTCGTTGCTTTATTGTTTTATTTTACCAGACAACAGTATTATTGGTCCATCGTTTCGGGTCTAGTAAATTCCTCCGATAAAGTTTCAAAGAAATATTAATAGAAATAAAAAAGAATTATTTCTAGGTACGTACGTACGTACGTGTACGCGTGTATGCATGTATGTATGTGTGTATGTATGTATATACACGAATAGAAGCGTAATTTTTTGTCATTAACCATCGGTAAGTTTCTTTTCGCGAAGTATTGGGTGATGAATGGCGAAACGACTATGACAGATGCGTCCCGGGGTACATTTCATATATTTTTTTTTGTATCCCCTTTGTTTTTTTTTATTCACCGTTCCTCCATTTCCTATTGTTTTGTCTTTTTTTCGTCAAATACATATATATTTTCTCCGAGCTGAAGCTGCTGCTAGGGGGCAGGACGTTCGTTCTTGTCCCCAGCGTGTATTCCATAAATGCGTCGGACTGCAAACGGTCATTAATTATCGTTAATTCGAATTGCAGGACGCCTACATAAATTTTAAGGGTTGGAAAAGGGGCATATATATAATAAATCCTTGATTACAAATTTCCTCGTACGTTAATATTATATATTTTCCTGAATATTCGCGTTTTAAAACGATCGATAAGACGAAATACATAATAAACTTGCCAAAAGCATGAATAGATTTATGTCGCAGAGAAATGATGAAAATGGAGATTTGATTTAATTCTTAAAGTAGATGATTGAATGGCTCGTATATACCTCGACTATTTTTTTAAACATAATTTTATCATATATCTAATTGGCAAGTAAGTGTTTTAAACAAAAGATTGCGTTATGTCCGTTTTGTTATATTTCCATTTATGTTAGAATCTTTTTTTTTTTGAGGGTTTGATAGTTGACACTTTTACGTTACGATGAAAACAAATTCCGTGTAATTTTGTTTATATTTGTCAGTTTATGGTGAATTTTTATATGGAGTGCAAGAATAAGCATTTTTGACATATTTTTATTTTTTATTTTATTAAGAGTCACACGTATTGTGAAATTTAAAAAAAATCGATTTTTTTTGCAGATTTCGATAGTCTATACTTTTAAAAATAATATACTAAAATTTCAAATGCATATCTCAAATAATTTTTGAGTTACAGTCCACCTGAAAAGCAGCCGATCATCGAAAATCAAATCAGTGACTTAAAACTACATTTTTCTAATTTGCTGCAATTGTAACTCGAAGATAAATCATCCGATCGTTTTGATTTTTTTTCTGCTTATTTTGTATATGTTTCTTTGTACAATGACCATCCAGTTTTTCGATCGAATAAAAAATGTAATTTTAGCAGACCGAAAATCATGAAATTTTTGCGCGAAATTTGAAACTTGGTTTAAAAACTCCACCATTTTGTTAAACTTCAATTGATTTCTTTCGAGAAACAATTTATATATGAGCAATACCTTTAGGTTTAATAAACTTTTAGGTTGTTTTAATTTCAAACACTGTGAAGGTCGCTATCATCACTGCAGCAGTGAAGGACTTTGTTTTTTAGTGACTTGGGAGGAAATAGCAAATAATTCGCTGAAAATTTAATTTTTTCACTTGAAAATTTCACTGTATATTCATTATTTATGTATAAATGTATCCTCAAAATTTTAAAACATTTAATGGAGTAGTTTTCTTTAAAAAAATTCTCAGAAATCACCTTGTTTTTGAGGAGGTCACACTAGGTGTGCCATTTAAGGGCTAAAAAATGGCCTAGGCTCCCAAAGAGATATGTGAAGTTTATGGTGTTGATTGTTAACAAAACGCATGTGTCGGAACTGATTTAAAAAATTTCGTTCTGGAGATTTTTAATTTAAAATCGATCATGCGTTCTGGTCGAGTTTCTGAAGCTAAAGATGACCAAATGAAAGACATAATTGAATCGAATCGTTGTGCAGTGTTGTTTTAAAGAAGTAGTTGAGTACCTGTTGAAAGTCTACGGGTCGTGGGTTAAGTTGGTTTGAATTGTAGTTGGCCACAGTGTGCGTTCGAAATGATACAAATTCGAGGACGAATGTTGTTTTAGGGTGGGGAGAGTGTAGGATTCGGTGTCTCCACGCCATTATAACATCAAACTTAAATAGTGATTGTTCGAGATTGATCGGAGATCCTGAATAGTTCAGGGAATTAGAGCATTCGTCCAGCAAGCGAAAGATCCGTGGTTCGATTCCCGGTCCAGTCAGTCCACGGTCCTTCCTTGTTCACGATTCCTACAAATTATGGGCTCGTCCGGGATAGAGGTTAGCTTCGTTTCTCGCTCGAACAACTTATGACAACGCGAGGAAAATTCATTAAAGTTGCGAAAGATTTTCAAAAAGACAGTAAAACAGTGATCGTAGCGACTCAGAATAAGTTGCTTTGGGGAAGAAGTTGAGTAGCCGGTCGCGGTTTAGTGTACGACTATGGCGACGCAGAACGGTAGCCTGTGGAACTATGGGTAACAAGATTCAAACGATGACGAATGTAGCGACATTAAGTGTTGTTTTGGGGAAGTAATTGAGTACTCGTTGGAAATCTACGGATTGTGGGTTAAGTTGGTTTGAATTGTAGTTGGTCACGGTGTGCGTTCGAAATGATATTAAAAGAAGTTTACGTCGAATGATAGAAATTCGAGGACGAATGTTGTTTTAGGGTGGAGAGTGTAGGATTCGACGCCTTTACGCCATTATAATATCAAACTTAAATAGTGATTGTTCGAGGAGATTGATTGGGACCTTGGATAGTTCAGTGGATTAGACCATTCACCTGGCAAGCGAATGATTTGTTGTTCATTTCTCAGTCAGATTTTCCCAGTCCTTAAATGACTTCAATCGTATCTTTTTTTTTTTTTAGACGTTTATACATTTTTATAACACTCGAAGTTATATTACTTTTTTTTAAGTAAAGGAGAAAAATACTTAAAGTACCCACAGTGTGGGTATAGAAAAAGTTTCTCTTTTTGATATTACCTCGAGTATGGGGAAGTGATAGTAATGGTAGTCGTCGGTGAGGAGTCGATTTAAAGGATTTCATCTTTATTGAAAGAGAACTTTGTTGAGACGTACCACCTACTCGTTAAAATGAAAATCGTTCGCGTTTTCTTTACGAGCTTTACGTCGTTCACTCGACTATGAAACGTAAGCCTTCCAACGTGTCACCCACCTTTCCTTTTAAGCTGGGCTGTCTTATTAAACTTGTTTTCAATGAAACAGGAATTTTCATGATAGTTTGGCATTTATATTTATCTACCAAATACTATATCTATGTAAAGAAAAATACACCACCCACTGACATAATCGTTGATAAAAATTCATTAAAATACATATATTTTAATTTCTTTTTTATTTAAATAATAAATGTAATCGTATATTAATAATGGTTTAATACAAATAAAACGTTTCATCCTATTTTTGATTTATATTTTCGTTCAATCGATTAATTATTTCTCTATCGTGATTTATGTAGCTGGATGAATACGTTAGTTGGAAAAAGAAGAAGAGAAGTGGTGGAAAGGAAAAAAAGATAAAACAGAGAGAATAAGAAGAACGTCTTTGTAAGGACGGGAAACGAGGAGGAAATAGTCCTAAGCGGAAATAGCAATGACAGTATCTCGTAGATCGAGATAAATCGAGTTAATGAATTCAACGTCAAAATAGCATTGTCCCGAAACGGGTACAATTATCGAGCGACCTACATTTTCGATTAGAGTTATCGCGTCAAATTCGTATTAACGAAAAAGGGCACGAGGTCTTTTTTTCTTCATTTTTTAACATATTCTACAAAAAAAATTAAACAAACATTACAAAATTATTCTATCTTTCAAGAAACATTTCCCCAACTCGGAAAAAGATTTTTTTTCGAAATTTTACACACTTACAGATGTTGATTAATACTATTTATTTCGACATATAACTACGCGCAAATGCTCAACATTTTCTGAGATATCGGCCGATAACGGTTAAGGGTGCTGGCTGGAAACCATGGTGTCGCTGGTTCAAGTCTCGTTCGTTTCGAAATTTTTTTTTTTATTTATTTTTTTTATTGTTGTCGAGTACGTTATACTTATTTTAATTTTTTTCTCATTTTACTACAATATGTTATATTTTTTTAATAAAAAATACTTTTATTCGTTATAGTTGCGTACAATTTCAAGCGAAATCTAGTTCCAAGTTATAGAAACACTCCTTGTTAGTAGTTACTTAAAGTATTTTTGAATTTTATTATATTCTGTGTAATAATCTGTTCGGAAAAATTTGTAGGCTTTTTGCATATTCGCAATATTCTTAGTTAACTGTGCAGAATAGTGAAGAGTTTGGCAAGGATGAGTCTGATCAAAGAAAGAAAGAAAAAAATAAGAAGAAAAGGGGAAAGAGGAAAATAAGAAAGATGAGAAAGATGAGGAGGAGGTGAAACAAAATTTATCTCGATTAAACTTGGAAACTTTAGCAAGTTTTTCTTTCGTGAGTTTCGCTCTAATGGGAGTTTCAGAATAGAAGCAGCTCCTCGTCTTGTGCCATATATTAAGGACCGATTCTTATCTTCCTGAAATATTAAAACTTTCAAGAAAAGAAGAAAAAGACTAAATTCTATTTCTCGAGAGATTTCAACTTGCGTGTAAAATCAAAAATTGATTTTTTTCTGTTCTTCCCCTCTTCGATAGACGATTTAAAAAAAAAAGAGAAAAAAGAATAAAACGTAAGCCTCTTTTTGTCGATGTATTTTACACGGGAGAATAAGCCCTCTTCCTTCGGTAGTAAATGTGTATATTTAATGTATGTGTAGGACCAGGAGCCTCCACACACCATCCACACAAAGCTCAGTGGATTAGAGCAATCGTCCGGCAAGCGAAAGATCCGTGGTTCGATTCCCGGTCCAGTCAGTCCACAGTCCTTCTATTTTTACGATTCCTACAAAATAAGGGCTCGTCCGGGATAGAGGTTAGTTTCATTTCTCGCTCGAATAACTTATGACAACGCGAAGAGAATTAATTAAAGTTGCCAAAGATTTTCAAAAAGACAGTAAAACGGTGATCGTAGCGACTCAGAATAAGTTGATTTGGGGAAGAAGTTGAGTACCCAGTCGCGGTTTAGTTTACGACCATGGCGACGCAGAACGGTAGCCTGTGGAATTACGGGTAACAAGATTCAAACGATGACGAATGTAGCGACATTAAGTGTTGTTTTGGGGAAGTAGTTGAGCACTCGTTGGAAGTCTACGAATCGTGAATTAAGTTGGTTTGAATTGTAGTTGGTCACGGTGTGCGTTCGAAATGACATTGGAAGAAGTTTACGTCGAATATTGTTGAAGGGTAGGGGGGATAGTGTAGGATTTGGTGTCTCTACACCATTATAACATCAAACTTAAATAGTGATTGTTCAAAGAGATTGATTAGGACCTAGGATAGCTCAGTGGAATACAGCATTCGCCCGACAAGCAAAAGATTTGTGGTTTGATTCCTAGTCCAGTCAGTCCACGGTCCTTTCTTTATATTCACGATTCCTATAGTTATGTAATATACTTTTTGAAGTGTCATCGACAATATATTGGGTGTATAAATTAGTTCGGTCCGTTTTCAAAAGTTAGCTCTGGCTGTTAAAAATGTGTCATAGCGACAGCTGATTCCGGTGGTTTCAGAGAGGTTAGACATCTGTTAATAATATTTAGTAAATATCGTTTTGAGTTTCACACAAAACCTATGTTTTTTACTGTGTTGAATATGTCAACTTTTGTGTTAACTTAGCAGCATTTGCGGGAGATTTTAGTTTTATGTTTTAATTAGTAGAAAAGCGTAGCTGAAGTGCATCGAATGCTGGTAGATGTTTATGAGGACAATGCTCCAACTGATAAATCATGTAGTGAATGGTTTCGACGTTTCAAGAATGGTAATTTCAGCGTTGAAAACAAGCCTCGCTCTGGACAGGTAAAAAAATTCGAAGACAAAGAATTGGAGGACATTACTCGATAAAGATCCAAGTCAAACGCAGGAAGAGCTTGTAGAATCATTGAAAGTTAAGCAAGCAACAGTTTCCGTACGATTGAAATCCATTTTAAATAAAAAATCGAAATAAATGCATTTTTGACCACAAGAAAATGGACCGAATTAATTTATACTCCCAATACATAAATTTTTAATTAAAGTTACAATTAATCGAGTTTCTGCTTGAATTCATCCTGTTACTCAACATCAAGGAATCTATCAGATATTTTTACAAGAAAATAATAGAAATAATAATAATAATAATAATAATAATAATAATAATAATTTTATGTAAATATGTATATTTCAACGGGGTTTATAAAAAGAAAGTTAAATGTTGTGTAGGAGTCTTATATTACAAAAACTAAATTTCTCTCGGTTTTTTTTTTAAATATTTTTCCTTCTTCTTATTTTTCTTCTTGTACTTTATCTTCCAGGAACAATTTTTGTCAGATTTATTTGCTTTTCCCGAGAGAGAAAAAAGATAGAAAGATAAGCAAATGAGAAGAACTAAAAACAACAAAGAGAAAAATAGAGAAAGAGAGAGAAAGAAGCTTCGTTTAAGAAAAGAAAAAAAAAACAGCAAAGAAAAGTTTAGGCTAGGGGTTGTAAGAGCTCTCTTATTTTTACAGGCTGATACAGGATCTCTTTTATTCTCAAGTAACTCGTGTTATCCAATGTTTTCTTTAAGATGATACACATAAAGCGAACAGGTTTTTGTTTTTAGCCAAAAAATTGATTACAATTTTCATTACAGTAAATATGTTTAATTTTTCATCAAAGATTTAAATTAATTGTCAAAAAATTATTATACGTTTGTCGTCGTTTAGGAGGATCTGAAACGAAATATCAGTTTGCTTATATTAAATGACAGTTTTTTTTCAGAAGTAGGAATTTAAAGGACTCTGTCAAACCCCCAGCTGTTTTTAAAAACTTACACATTTGTAAATGTTTATTAGTTTTATCTATTAATCCTAGAACTAGCTGCTAACTGTCAACCCTTTCCGAAATATGGATCAATAATGTTTTAATAAATAAGTAAATACTCATATGTACCTGTTTATTCCCAAACTTCAAACAAGTAGCTGATAGCTTAGCGATTAAAGTTGCAATCTTATAACCGAAGTTTCGCTGGATCGAGTCTCTTCAGGTACAATTTTTTTTTGTAAATATTTTTTTTTCATTTTTAATTTTTATTTTTATTTTAAATAATGTCTTATTAAATATACATTTTTTTAAATTTTTTTCAACAGTATGGTCTATTACTTTTATGAAAAATAGAATTAGAAGCCAGTTCTGAGGCTAATTATTAATACTAATCAACATCTAAAAGTGTGCAAAGTTTCAAAAAAATTTATTGGGGAGTGGTATGTTTTGTCCGAGTCCTTGTTAGTTTGAAGAGGTCCTGAATCAGCCTGTATAAAATTACATTAACTATGCCAACCAGGTCTACGACCTGACTTGGAGGAACGCGTGCACGAATCAGATTAGATTGTAAGCACCTGGCCAGGATGGTGCCGTGCTGCTTCGAGATTGCGAGGATTCAGGCAACGGGTAAGGGGTAGAAGAAGGGGGGGAGAGGGTGTCAGGTAAAGCCAGTTAGTTTGTATAGTAGTCAGTACTTTAGAAACACCAAGCCTTTATTCTGTCTTTAAGGTTTTCTTTGCGTATAGCACAGGATCGTTTTCCTGCGTTTATTTTATGTTCTCATGTACGTTTAAAAAGGGTCATTTAAATCTTAAAGGGGGAATTGAAAAAAAAACATTTTATATTATTTCATTGCATTTATCTAATTTTTGTTCTATGAGGGGACTTAATCAATTTATGCAGATTTGATGAAATCTCCATTTTCATTATTTCCTTGCGACATAGACAACAAACAGTTAAATTATTTTCTTAGCGGTGTGTAATTCCAATTAAATATTTACGAGCCCGCAGACATTGTCCTTGTTGGGGAAATAAAACTCACTTTGGAGTAGCAAGGAAAATAATCATTGTTTATGCACTGTGCGTTACGAGTTAATCCAACGTGTCGATTCATTCTTTATACGTCCTGTGTTTATGTGTGTTTTTCTTTTTTATACATTATTTTCTATCCTTTCTTTATTTTTTTTTTCTTTCTTTTATTTCATGAAATTACGGTTTCGTTCATCCCTTATTTTGTCCATCCTCGTTTCGTTACTAATTATAATTTTCGCTCTAAATCCCGACAAGTTTATTTCGCACTTTCTCCTCATTCTTTTGATATTTTTCATTTACTCCGTCTCCTCTTTTCCGTGATAATAATAACAATAATAATAATAATAATTATTATTATTATTAACGAAGACGAGAAAAGATTGTTCCCAAACGAAAATAATGAAAGAGATTTATTTTACAATTTTTTCCTTGCAGATTTTTCTTCAGTTTGGAAAAACCAAATCTAACCGAACGCGAGTCAATAACGATTTCTGTTTGTTATATTTTAATATTACGTATAATTGTATTTCATATATCAAATTTTTTATTTTTTTTTTTATTTGTATTTAATTTTGTTTAATCCAATAGTTTGTAGAAAAATTTATTTAGCGAAGACTTTGACACTTTGACCGCCACGCCGAATTTATTTGTTTCTTTCAGGACGCCATGATATTAGGTTGTCAAGTATGAAATGGAGCAAATTTCAATACACTTATGTGCATTTTTTGCACCATTTCAAACTTGACAACCTAATATTATTTTATGATGCAAGATTTTATAGAAATTTATCTTTGATTTTCTGTGTTCCAATAAAAATTTGTATTGTTAAATAGTCTACTTTTTATTTCAAAGTATATTTTAATAAGCTGTAATTTTTTAAATGCGCCAACTGTAAATTTGTGTTCAAAATTACAATCTAAGTAATACAAACTTAAAAATCCCCTTTGCGTCACAAGAGAAACCGTGGTCAGTCATAAATGACCAACGTGGCAGTAAAAGTATTAAAAAAATCTTAATGAAAATATTTGATTTATATATCAGAAACGATTAAACGTAATATTTTTTGTTCCTATCATTTTAATACTCGTTTGTATATACATAGATACATACATATGTATTAAAAGAAATAAAACAAAAACGGTATATAAAAGGTATAAAAACCTTATACACCATTTCGTACGATTAATACTCAAGAGAGAAAGTTTCGATTTTCCGACCAAAATATTGGACGTGCATATTTCATAGAACAACGCCCGGCCCCGTTTGAAACGTGCCACCCGTTTTGCCGCATCACGAAAAGCGTTACGGACTATAGAAGCGAGAAATGTAATTTAACATTTTCAACGTAAACCACATACACACACACAGATAGAAAATATCGCACACAAATTACAAAAACGGCAGAGGGGGGAGGGGGTGGTAGACAATAGTCAAAAAGAAAGAAAATAAAAACCACAACAGAAAAAGAATCTCGGCCCTATGAAAGTAGTGTTAAAGGTTTTCTTGTTTTGAAAAAAAAAAAACAACAAAATGGTGAAAAGCACAAAAAGGTGGTGGACGAGTTTTAAGGGTAAAGGGTAGGGGTAGGGTGAAGGGTGAATTGGGTTGTTCGGTAGAAAAAGCTCAGGCTGCGGAAACATTTGTCATATTTCCGATTTCAAAGAGATGACAACACAGAAAAATAATTATTGCCGTAACGTTTCTCGAATAAATCATTTCTATTTCATTTGAAAAAATATCTTTTTTGGAAATAATTCAAACTAATGTTCGTATTTTTTTTCTTGTTTCTAACACTTCCCCATATCATATTTCTTGTCTTCTTTTTAATGTTTTTTATTAATTTGTTTTCTGGAATTTTTCGAAAAACGAAACGATAGTGTAACATGTATAAGATATATATTTTTGTTTCACATAATCACACGCGCATACACACACACATACACACACACACACATACGTCCACAGACGCATATCACCGTAAATCTTTGTTTCTAGAAACAGAAAGCTTTCCTAGGCCGCTCAAAAACACATACAATAAAAATGCTCCCTATGCGTTAAAAAACAAGACATCGAGCTTGCAGTATTTGGTGGTACCTCATACTATGGTATACCTATACTGCACAACGTATATATATTTACATACACCGAACAATGGATATATACACATAGCTATATACATATACAATGATAAGCCAGAGAAGTATTTTTGTACCCATCCCTTATTTGTGTTAAATTGAAATTTGAAATAATTTGATAAATTATTATTAAAATGCAACAAACTTTTACTCAAAATATTTTTATAAACATATAAAGTTGTTGTTGTATAATATGTATATATGCATATATGTATAACTTAACGTGGTCCCGCAACGATGCTTCTGTTTGCGTGCGTTTTGATAAATTATATATATACATATGTATATATGTATGTATGAACTTGCGTGAGAGTGCAAAGTACGAACGGATATTGGAGTATCTGTGCATGTGTGTATATATATATTGCATGTGTGTGTGTGTGTGTGTGTGTGTGTGGGATGTCGCGAAAATGTTTGTATGAATGTCACCGCATGTTTGTGTTTCTCTCTTTCTCTGTCTCTCTCTCTCTCTCTCTCTCTTTCGTTTTTTTTCTTTCTTGTGGTACATGTGTTTGCGTTAGTGAAGGAAGGTGACAGTCGAGTACAACCGAGAGAATTTTCGTGGGTGTCTCTTTAACGCCTTACCCAACACTAACACACACATACGTATTTTCAGACTTTAGTAGCTTTTACTGGGAAAGTAAAGAGTAGAGTAGAAAATGTTCCATATACAGTGCTGTCCAAAAGTTTCGAACCACTCTACTTTTTCTGTTTAATTTTCACACCACTGTGTTGTTTTTTTTTTCATTGTCAAGCATGTTTTTAAACTAATATGGAATAAAACGATATAAAACCGTCCCGTATGGTGCCGTGGTAAAATAGGGACCCAAGATAATATTTTTTTTTAATAAAAAGAAATGTATTATTTTGCATTACCATCCACGTTCTATGGTTTTTCTTAAAATAATATTTGCAATTATTCCATTTCAAAATTTGAAATTAAATTAATATATTAAGTTGTCTAGTATGAAATGGAGCAAAAAATGCACATAATTTAACTGAAATTTGCTCCATTTCATACTTGACAGCAAAATAATATATTTAAATTTCGAGAAAATTTAATTATTGTTTAATTGTTTTTTTAATTATTTTTAAATTACTTTTAATTATATTTTATTAGTTTGATTATTTTTATAATTTTATTATTTACAATTAATGTATCAATTAAATGAAAAAACAAAGTTTATCTAAAACTTTTGGATCCCACTGTATATGTACCTATGCATTACGTATAAATATATATATAAGTAGGTGTGTGTGTGTGTGTGTGTGTGTATGCAGACGAGAGCATTGGTTGCACTCCACGTGTCATCCTTTTGCGACTATGCGGCGAAAGAAAAAACGAAAAGAAGAAAAAAGAAAATGTCTGCATTATCAATGTAGATACATTGGCGAGTCGTAGAACAACATTTTACGTTAAATAAAAATAAAAAAAGGTAAAGCATAAAACAACGGACATAAAAACGTTCTCGACGCTACACCATGGAATTAAATAATCGAGCATCCCATGGAAAAGGTATAAAATTGTGTGTTCTCGTGATGTACGGTGAATTGATTTGATATTTGTTTATAATGTTTTTTATCTTATATTTTTGTATTTATCCTTCATTTATCTAATTCAGCAAAAATCAACGTGTTAATTAGAATATTAAGTTGGTGCATATGAAATGTCGGATTTTGTTTATACGCGAGCGTTTGTCTTTCTGTTTTTGTCATACTTTTATTTTTGACATAACCTCGTTAATAATCGTTCTGTTCATTGCTAGAGTCACGTTTCAACAAAAGCGAAACTCCAAAGTGTTTCTTTTCGTTATTTGTTTTGAATTTCGTACCGATATGAATTGCAATTGATATTTGTGTAATTTTTTTCTACGAGTATAATACTTGGTAACAATGACGCAAAAGCTGCACGAAAAATACACCAAGCGTTTAGGGAAGAATACTGTTTAACGTTCGAAAAGTGTAGCGTTGGTTTGAAAAATTTCGGTCTGGTGATTTTTCGCTACAAACTGATCCACGTGGAAGACTCGAAACACGTCTGTAAAAAATGATGATCTGAAGGTATTGGTGGAAGCGAATCCAACTGTATCAACGAGGGAACTTGCTACCTGGATGAAAGTTGACCATGAAACAATATTACGACATCTTTCTGAAATTAACAAGGTGAAGAAAATGGATAAGTGGGTACGAACTAACCGAGAGAAATAAACTGGATCAGTTGAACGTATGCTTATCGTTGCTAACCTGATTTCATCGAGAGTCATTTTTCGATCGGATTATTACCTGTGATGAAAAATGGGTTCTTTACGACAACAGGAAAAGGTGTGCTCGGTTGCTTGATAGGGACGATGTTTGTGCTTATACTCCAAGAACATCGCTTTATCCACGGAAGATTTTAATCACAGTTTGGTTGAATGTGACTGGAATAATTCATTACTCGTTCCTTCGGACTCGGGAGACAATTACATCCGAAACGTACTGCCAGTACATCGATGACATGCATGAAAAATTGAAAATTATACGCCCATCACTTGTTAATCAGCAAGGCCCACTACTTCTCCATGACAATGCTTGGCAGCATAAATCGTACAAAACAATTGCGAAATTAAATTAATTGAAATATGAAGTTTTGCAGCACCCAGCCTATTAACCGGATCTTTCACTAACCGACTTTCATTTTTTAAACATTTACAACTATTTTTACAGGCTAAACAATATGAAAATGAAGACAGTTTGAGAAATTCGATATCAGAGTTTATTGATTTTAAAGATCAGAGTTTTTTAAGACAAGCATCTATGCTTTAAAGTCTCGTTGGGAAAAGTGTGTTGAATCGAATGGAGTATATTTTGATTGAATAAACAGCTTTTGAAAAAAGATATGCAGTTTTGTATATTCACTTAAAAATCCGACATTTCATACGAACTAATCAAATAATAATAATCATAATCGAGATCTATCATCATCGTCATCGTCATCGTTATTGTGATACCTGTTTTTATAAAACTGATTTCTAAATTTAAAGAATAAATTAAGTTCGGTATTCGAAATCTTTCTAACTTATTAAGTTAACGTATCACCTATAATATCCAAAGTACTAATCAAAATCAACGATCTGTAAGATAAGGTTAGTAAGAAATAGAGAGAGAGAGAGAGAGAAGAAGGGAGAATTAAGGAAGACTATGGTATTTTCTAAGATTAATACTTAAGTCATTAACCATCGTATGTTTGAAGATAGATCATTGATAAAATCTTAGAGAAAATACTTCTTGAAAACTCGTTATTGGCTTATCGCACTGATATTATTTCCAAATTAATGAAAGATAGAGAATAAAGGAAGAGGAAATGATTGTTATTTGTTTTTTAATACTAACATGTTAACAAACAATATAATTTTAATATTTAATAATCTTCCATAACCTACAATCGTACAATTAAATTCGCGTGTATGGAATAATAACTTTGAAAGAAAGAAATGAAATATTTTTTCTTGATAGAATTAAATCTTTTAATGCAAAAATAGAAAAAGCAAAATAGAATAATTCGAATAGATGCAAGGGATCAAAGTAAGCTCCTAACCTATAGAAGAAAATTTCATCGGAGGTTTTTATCGAGTGAGAATAAAATGAGAAGAGTAAAAGAGAGAAAATAGATGGAATAAAAGGAATCGAAATAAAATGGTGGATCTCTCGGAACGAAATGAAATTCCATTTGAAGCGGGTAGTATATTCCATAGACACTGCCGTATATCCCCTTTAAGAGGCCCTTAGGGGTAAAGTATAGTGCTCTCGTGGCTTTAACACCAGGAACGGCAAGTCGCTGACTCGTTGAGTGGCTCATGTCAACGTGACCGGGTCAAAGAACGGCCCGATAATTGTTGGGACACGCGATTTTTTTAACGTCAACTATACCAGTGTGTCTGTATCTGTGATATGTTTTATTTATTTTTTTTTTTAAATATGAATCTATCATAAAATTACTTCTCTTGATACTTTTACAAATATGATTTCAATAAAGCTTTGTCAAGTTCATATACGTGCCCATATACTCAACTCCAATAACTTTTGCTGGACACTTATGTAAATGCATCCATAGTGTTTAAAAAATTAATAACTAAATAAATACAAAATTATTTATTAAATGTGGATCGATGAAAGGTGAATTAAATTTTGAACAAAAATATTTCTCTGAACAAACAATCGCATTTCAAGGATAAACATTGTCCAAGCGCTTGGACGTAATCGTTATCCTATTTGGATGGTCTTCATTTGTAAGAAAAGCAAAATAGAAGAACAAGAAAAAAGGGAAGATAAAGAAGAAAAAGAAGAAGAAGAAGAAGAGAAGAAAGAAGAAGGACTACTTCCTTTTCTTAAGCTCGTTTCCCTCGAAACCGGCTCGAGGCATTATCCTTTAACTCAATTCTCTTGAAAGCTTGAGGGTAAAGGAGACTGAGTGAAGGGGGGTGAGGAAGGGTAGGTATGGTACGTTGGCGACGAACAGGGGGTAGTACGAAGAGGGTTTTAAAGGGAGGTACGGATAAAAGGAGAACTTCGTAGCCGACAGGAGAGTTCATATTAACGAGTGCGCACGTAATCCGGAAGGATATCGATCGAGAAACTCGAAGCCAAATTTCCTTCAACTTCGAGAAACGTCCAGGTTGGCTTCGCTTTTGTCGCTATGTTTGTAGGTATATACTACATCTACGTGTATGTGTGTGTAAGTAAGTAAGTAAGTGAGTACATATGAATGTATGTGGTTCTGTTCGAATGATTTTATCGATTCTATTGCGAGTTAGGTTATTCACAAACGATTAAAAAATCGATTTAGATAAAGAAGAAAAAATAGAATATGTTCTTAAAAATTTTGCTGTTTTTTTTTTGCAAGTGTTGAAAGAGAGAATAAGAAGAGACACGTACATATATGTAGGATTTTAAACTTAAACAGTGATCGTAAGAGGAGATTGATCGAGAACCTGGATAGTTCAGTGGATGAAAGCATTGGCCCGGTAAACGAAAGATACGTGGTTCGATTCCCGGTCCAGTCAGTTCACGGTTCTTCTTTTTACGATTCCTACAAATTATGGGCTCGTCAGGGATGGAGATTAGCTTCGTTGCTTGTTCAAACAACTTATAACAACGCAAGGAGAATTAATTGAAGTTGCAAAAGATTTTCAAAAGACAGTAAAACGGTGATCGTAGGGACTCAGAATAAGTTGATTTGGGAAAGAAGTTGAGTACCAGGTCGCGGTTTAGTGTACGATCATAGCGACGCAGATCGGTAGCCTGTGGAACTATGGGTAATAAGATTCAAATGATGACGATTGTAGTGACATTAAGTGTTGTTTTGGGGAAGTAGTTGAGTACTCGTTGGAAGTCTACGAATCGTGGGTTAAGTTGGTTTGAATTGTAGTAGGTCACAGTGTGTGTTCGAAATGATATTAGAAGAAGTTTACGTCGAATGATAGAAATTCGAGGTCGAATGTTGTTTTAGGGTGGATAGTGTAGGATTCGACGCCTTTACGCCATTAAAACATCAAACTAAAATAGTGATCGTGAGAGAAGATCATTTGAGACCCTAGATACCTCAATGGTTTAGAGCATTCGTCCAGCAAGTGAAAGATCCGTGGTTCGATTCCTTGTTTAGTCAGTTCACGGTTCTTCTTTTTTCACGATTCCTACATAAATGTATAAATCGATATGTATATCGATCGTTTTAAATAGTGTTGTGTTTCTAAGAGTAAAAGGATGATGAAGAGTTGGAGGAGGAAGAGGTGAGGCTAAAGTAGAAGAAGAAGAAGAATATTGCAGTATGGCGAAGCGTGATTGGTTGGAAGGCAATTTGTATTCATACATTCTACAGTAGCAATATAGTAGTGCCAGCGTATCTATGAATGTATATATGTGTAGATAGTAGAAAGGCACAGCATAGACGGCATAGCATAACATAGCACACGAGGGTGCCGCGATTGGCATAGATTTTATTACTCGATGAATCGATACATATACATGAGTCGACAGTATTCAAGTGGAAGTGAGGACAGACTGTACAAAAAGAGAGACAGAGAGAGAGAGAGAGAGAGTATGTTTGTGTGTGAGAGAGAGGGTGGGTTATCGATCGATTCGATCCTCCCCCCATCATCCCCTTTCCTAGCCCCATCCTAGTCCTACTACTTTCTCGGTTGCACATAAACCTAACACACAAGTTTCCAATAGTAGTCCTTTTCACGCCTACGTTCGTGACGTTCGTGCGTTAGTTTCTTGTCGTCATAGTCATAGTCATAGTCTAAGTCCTTTATCCTTCTCGAGGACGATCAAGTATGTTCGATAAGGGTCTTGTCTTTTGTTAATAATTCATCGAAGGACGGATTAAAAGCGTTCAAGATATTTTCAAATGCATATTTTTTGTAAGATATTTTCATTAAAACAATTTTACTTTTTTGCTTTATTACAATAATTAATTAAGCGTGTTGAATTTATGGCAATTGACGGTATAAATCATATAATCTAATAAATGTATTAATACTTATAATCATTCGTTTTCACGAGTATTATATTTTATATAACGATTTGTTAATAATAATATGATTATTAAATAAATTGTTAAAATTAAAATTTTCACTTGGTCTGGTGTTATATAATTACCAGAACAATTATTCTACCGCGTTGAATTTCAACCTTAAAAAGGGAAGAGAATTTGTGGGAGAAATTGGGGAGTGGGTGGATAGAGGAGAAGGGGGAGGAGGACGAGGGATCACGCTTTAGGGGTGTCGGTAAATTTAATAGAAAACTCCCGGGTGCGAGAAGAGCCAAAATTCGAGGGATGGTCTCTCCCTCTCTCTCTCTCTCTCTCTCTCTCTCTCTCTCTTTTTCGATGCTTACAAAAGCTGATGCGAGCTTTAGCCTGGTACGAAGAGATACGCGTTGAAATAAGCGTATAGAATTCTCCTACATGCTACGTACACTACATGCACACAGAAATATCGATCCCTCCTATTTCTATCTCTCTTCCTCTTTCTGTCTTTATAGGTACCAATGAAACATGCGTGTGCACGTGTAAGTAAGGATGCTGTCATAAGTGAAATAGTCCCGGAAAATTTTCCCGGATAAACGTAGAATGGGAATATGCATGTGATGGTTTCTTATGTAAGTGATTGTCATTTATCTTTAACCGTGGTATAACAGTTCGAGCACTAATTTTCGAGTTGATTTTTTTTATTGGATTTTTTGACTATAGACATTCTAGAATACTTCATTAAACGATCAAAAGTTACATCGTTATAAAGGACAAGCATTGTTTTTTAAGATGATCCTCGTCTTTGACATTTGCGATAATAATTAACTAAATTCTTACTTTTTTTTCTTTTTTTATTCCTCTTCATTGTCAGATGTCATTAAGGAAACAATAGGAAGGAAAGGTACGGAATGAAGGGTTGTATGTTTCATACGTGTATGTATATACGTGTATATAATACGTAAGTATATATATATATACGTTAACAAAAGAGAAGTGATTTGGAAGGTGAAGTTGAAAGTTTACTGTGTTAACTGTGTCAAGTCGGTGGAAAGATGTTTGTTCCGGTTGGTCGATACTTCGATTTAACCTTCAGGATGTCCAGTCGTGCGATATTACAGGGCCGTCGATGTTAAATCGGGTATAGAGTAGAAGATATATAATCTGAGACCTATAAAATACCTTTCGAGATACGGACTTGATTCGTGGACGAGAGTAATCGGGTCTAATCTAAAAGTTAGTTTCTCGAATCATGGAACGAAACGAAGGATTATATTGAAAAGAAGATTTTCAATGATTTATCAAAATTCTTTTCTGTTGTTGGTGGATACGAATCTTTATTTTCATCATCTCCCCAAACATATACCAGATGTAGAAGTATGAAACCGGAATTTTCGTATAGAAGGTGTTAACCATCAGTTTAGTGACCGTCAGACTGCTTTTGCTGTGGTGGACTTAATACCCAAACATTTTCCTAGCGATCGAAGCGCCGACCTACAGGTCAAATTAGTGAACTCGTAGTACATTGTCTTTGTCGCTAGTAATTAGATAATTTGACGTTTAGCCGTAGAATAATTGAGATGCAATAAGAATATAGAAACTATGATATATTAATTATACCACGTGCTACGAGTGTCAATTGACGTACCAAAGACAAAGGCTGTACTCGTATCAAGAACTATATTTTCTCTAATAAATTAATATCATTGCTAATTATTTTGGACTACAGTAAAACCTGTTTTTGTGCGGTCCCATTTTATGCGATTTTAGTTTTATGCGGTAATGAATTCTTATTGTATTGGCACCATTGTATTGTTTTCTTTTAATGTACATATTGTACACTGTAAGGCGTGTGTCGCATTTAGGCGTTCATTTGTTACGAATATTAATTTTTATGCGATTTCTTTTATAAGGTCACTATCTACCGCATAAAAACAGATCTTACTGTATAAATATTTTAGTAGTTGTACTATAAATATAAAATATTTTAGTAGTTGTACACCTACACAGCAGCGCAATCATTTCCCTCTAACAGCTGACGAAGATTTTTAGCAAACAACAACCCAAGTTTTCTACACCGGTATATTTTTCTATACCCTTAAACATGTCGAGTTTTGTGCCTACAAAATACGATTTGCCGAAAGCATTTCTTTACGATGAACATGCTCTTGATAAAACACAATGTATTGAGTGTTTCAAATAATTCAAAAGTTGTGATTTTGAGGTCAGAAACGAAGAGCGTAGGAAACCACCGAAGAAGTTCACAGACAACGAATTGCAAGCCTTATTAGATGAAGATGATACTCAAACTCAAGAACTCGCGGATTAATTGAATGTGACGTAGAAAACCATCTCCATTCGTTTGAAAGCCATCGGAAAGATTTAGAAAGTCGAAAAATGGGTTCTGCGTGAACTGAATGAAAGACATCAAGAAAATCGAAAAACTACTTGTGAAATGCTGCTTGTTAGATACAAAAGAAAGTCATTTCTCTATCGAATCGAGACAGGTGATGAAAAATGGATATATTTTGAGAATCCTAAGCTATGGAAATCATGGATGAATCCTGGCAAACCATCGACAACCACTGCAAGACCAAATCGCTTCCGAAAGAAGACAATGCTCTGTCTTTGGTGGAATCAGAAGGATGTAATTTATTGTGAGCTGCTAAAACCTGGTTTCAACCGTTAACACTGACGGCTATCAACAGCAAATGATCGATTTCAATGCTCGCATTGCGTGAAAAATTAGGAGAATATGGAAAAAGGCTACACAAATTCATTTTGCTCCGTGATAATGCTCCATCACACACAGCAAAACGGGTCTGGGAAACGATCTTTGGCGTTTAGTTGGGAAATACTAGCGCCTCCGGCTTATTCTTCATACTTGGCCTCGTCCAATTATCATCTATTCTCATCAATGGGACACGCTCTCGCTAAACAACGCTTCAATTCGTATGAAAATGTACGAAAATGGCTCAACAACTGGTTCATGTCAAAAGAAGAACTTTTTTTTTTGCGTGGCCCTCATTAATTACCGAAGAGTTAAGAAAAATGTATAAACAGCAATGAAGCTTATTTTTAATGAATTATTTTTTATCATTTTCAAACAACAGACGTGTAATTGTTACAAAAATATTCCGATTTCATATTTCTACACCTGGTATATTTAAATATAGATTACTTCAGGTTTAAATGTTGTTGCTATCAAAGCTTGAACAGTAAAACCTTGGATTCATCCATTATATTATCTCCGTTTGATCATTGAGATCGATAACGCAGGATTAATTGGAAGACAACTGTTATGACGAAAAGTTCGATCCAAATATACCACCGTGTCTAGATCGTGTTGTTGCTTTGGTTAATTGGTCGTTCAATCGTTTATTCGTGAAGTTAGTACAATCTGCTAGGCTTACTACTAGCTATATCTACAAGATTTATCAATAACCCGTAACACGCGTATCGAGATCGGGACAATCTAACCGAGAAATGGATAAACCCAAATCCTCATCACGTATATACAGTTCTGCTTTCATATCTGCTGCTGCGACTACGGCGAAACCGCTGCTATCTAATTCATAGTCAAATTATATAGGATTCTCGAAAGGTCGCTGTTAACAGTGGTAGCACCAACAACATCAGCAATACCAAGTAGCGACAGACAGAGTCCTGAACAGGAGAAGGGGGGGTGGGGGATACACCAGAGAACGAAGAGAATTTCACGTTGCGGTTGATGGAACAGAATTTCGTATAACTGGTGTTCACACACATATAAATACGTATCTATATACATACATAGATTTTCATCTCACTATTTCACCAACGGCGATGTTAAATCGTCATTTTTTTTATAACCCGCGTAATTAGAAAAATGATAGTATTTTCATTTAGGTGATAGAACCATGACACAACTGTACAACTGTTTTTTTTATTGTTAGTTTTTGTTTTTTAGTTTGTTTAGTTTTTTTTTTTCTTATAATATACCCGACAAATTTTATACCTTTCCCACGTGCGTCGAATACTCTAACTTCTTATGTGAAAAAAATCATACTGTAGGTCTATACTATGCAACTATAAAATAATCAACAAAAAATATCAACTATAAGATCCATTCGGATCGATGAATTGATTTCGAAATACGCGATTCCTTTTCGGTGCTATTGAAGCTTACTTTTGTCAAGGCGAGGATCAAAAGTTTTGGATTTTTTTTTATTTAATAATAAGACTAATTACGGCTTGTGTGTTGAGTGTTTATTGTTTCATTTGTGTTCATTTTCCTCCTTACTGTGTTATTCTAACGTTTTTATATCCTTCAATGAAAAAAATATTAACATTTCCTATTACTAATTAGATCGAAATGAGGCTAAAAGATAAAACAAAATTTGATTCGATCCTCACGCGGACAAGAGGAATACTAAGAGAATTTTTGCTGAGCAAACGAAGACAAAATATTGCTTTGACAATCGATAAACAAAAGATAAACTAACAAGGACTTAGACAAGTCGTACCTCCTCAGATTTTTCTGAAATTTTACATACTTGTAGATGTTGATTAGTATTATCAATTAACCCTAAACCTAGCCGTTACTTCTCAACATTTTCCAAAGTATTGACTAATAATGTTTTAATAATTACACAAGGACAAACATAGAACTAATTATTCCATCATTTCAGACAAGGGACCAATAGCCTAATGGTTAAAATTGCAGCCTTGTAACCAAAGTCTCGCCGGATCGATTCTCCATAGGTTTGCTTTTCTTTTTTAATATTTTTTTTTAATTTTGAATTTTTATTTTTATTTTAAATAATATTATATTAGATATACATTTTTTTAAATTTTGTCAACAGTATGGTGTATTACTTTTATGAAAAGTAGAATTAGAAGCTAGTTCTAGGGTTAATTGATAATACTAATCAACATCTACAAGTGTGTAATTTTTTATAGAAATCTGAGAAGGAGAGGGGTACGACTTGTCCGAGTTCTTGTAAAATTCGTTCATCATTGTCAGAATATTAATATAATATAATGAAAATCACACACCGCAAGTCCAACAATCATATATCATATATATATATATGTATACATATTTATATATATATAAATATACATATAAATATACAAGGTGTGTTCAAAAAGTAAGGTGACTTTTCAAATTTCACAGGCAACGCTCATTTTATTATCGATTTTTTTATTTTGTTAGGTTGGTACACTTGTCTCAAACATATGTCCACAATTTCAGTTATATAGAATATTTAGTTTGTTTGTGAGAGACATAAAGGTTAGAAGTGTTTTGCGTGCTCGGCGATTTTCTGCTATCAACAAAAAATGGAACAAAAAATTTGCATCAAGTTTTGTGTAAAAAATGGAATTAAGTGCTCTAAATCACTTGAAATGTTGACAGTGGCATACGATGAAACCGGTCTGAGTAAAAAAAATGTTTACAAGTGGTACAAGCTTTTCCAAAATGGCCGAGAAGATGCCAATGACGAACCTCGCTCTGGACACCCCAGCACGTCAACAACAGATGAAAACGTTGAAGCAGTGAAGAAAATTGTTTTGGAAAATCGTCAAATCACTATCAGAGAAGTTACCGAGGATGCTGGCATATCGGTTGGCTCGTGTCATGAAATTTTTTCGAACGTTTTGAGCATGAAACGTGTGTCAGCGAAGTTTGTTCCGAAACTTCTTAATTTTGACCAGAAAAACCGTCGCATGAGTATCACTCAGGAGCTGTTGAATGACGTCAATGATGATCCTGATTTGCTCAAAAGGGTCATAACTGGTGACGAATCATGGGTATATGGTTACGACATCGAAACCGAAGCCATTTTTTTCGACAGCAGAAAATCACTGACCCACGCAAAACACTTCTAACCTTTATGTCTCTCACAAACAAACTAAATATGCTATATAGCTGAAATTGTGAACATATGTTAATGACGAGTGTACCAACGTAACAAAATAAAAAAATCACTAATTGAATGTACGTTGCCCGCGAAATTGGAAAAGTCACCTTACTTTTCGAAAATACCTCGTATGCATATAAGTAAACTATAATATATCATACGAGTTACGTCCAATGAGCAGCAGCATCGCACGAAATTACGATCCTTAATAATGATAAACAACGTTAAGAGAAGGCATTCTCAACGAGTTAACGAAAAGGAGCAGGAAACGCTGAAAAATAAAACTACGAGGAACGAAATAACATAATGAAAATAGGAAACAATCAGTCTGGAACATAATATATATATAAATATATATATATATATATTTAATATCTCGAGCGAGCAAAATTAGGAACGAATCTGCGATCGTGCTCCGTTTTGAATATCGTGGCACCTTGAAACCGTCATAGGTCCAGGAGCCTAACTTCAAAACACAGGTCTGTACGTCGTACGGAAAGAACTCAACGTCGATGGAGCAGGAAGACTTATAAACAGCCGGCGGTTGCCATACGACCAATCCTGAATGGTAGACCGTGGCCTTGGTCATCAGTGTCACCTCGTAGTTCCCGTCTGCGCTGTAATCACCGAATAAACGTGCCGAGCGTGATCACGATCGGCTCTCATGCAACAAGAAAAAGAAGAAGAAGAGAAAAAGAAATGTGTTTAAAATCTTTAAAAAATATTTTAACACTTTAATGGCCTGTCACAAATCATGCCCGTGAGTACCGGAACAACTATTAGTGACCGATCATCACGCAACATGTGATTATGATTTCTCTTATAAAAAATACTCAATTTATTTATTTTATTATTAAAAATGAATCATTGAATTATTTATTGAATTTATATTTAACTTCTTTTCTGACTGAACATTTAAAAAAAAAATATTCCAAGCCTCCTGGTGAAGTTTTAATTGAGCCAAACGTGAAACCATTAAAGTGTTAATAAAATATAAATAAAAAATATAATCTTCTTCTTTTTCTTTCACTCGGATCAAAAAAAATAAAAACATCGTAGCTCGTCGAACCGATCGTTCGTCATACTCCGCTAACAAAATCTAAAAATCCAGGGGAACAAACAAAAGTAATCATTAATTCTAACGTGTTGGTCTTATGATCTAAATGAAACAACAAAGCCGGCGTTATTATTATATTTGTGTTATGAGAAATCGATTCCTTTTCGAATTGGTGGGGGAAGAAAAAGTATTAGGAATAATAATCCAAATAACATATTCTTTTCTTCCCTGTAACCGTAGCACACCTTATCGAAAGGATTCGATCTCTCAATATTTTTTTTAGGTTATGTTATCATCATTAAATGATAATTCTCTTCTTAGCGTTCGCATCGACGAAGAAGAGATCAAGCGAGGGGGGTGAAGGGGTGGGGGGTTAACTCGCTAAGAAAAAAAAATAAACTTGCAGGGCTTTTGCTCGTGGGTGTTTTTTTTTGGGGGTGGGGGTGGGTGTTCGAGGTGTTGGTTGTATTTCTTTTTTTTTTTCTCTTGTTTGTTATATATAAATATTTTTTGTATTTTTGGCTTAACGGCTACCATGCGAGTGTTACCTTGAAGCCGTCATAGGTCCACGAACCGAACTTGAGGACGCAGGTCTGCTCGTCGAATGGGAAGTACTCCACGTCGATCTCGCAGGATGACTTATAAATGGCCGGGGGCTTCCACTCGACCAATCCTTGATGGTAGATTGTGGCCTTCGTGGCCAAGGTCACCTCGAAGTTGCCGTCCGCGCTGCGAGCGAGCACATTAGTGGTTCTGGGCGCTGCGGCGGTCGAGCTTACTTTGTACTTCCGATTCGATACCAAAGCCGTCTTTTGTGTTTTGTTTTTTTTTTTGTTTTTCTATTTTTATTTTTACTTTTTTTTTTATTTTTGTCTCTTTGTTTATTCAATTTTCATAATTATCCTCATCTGTCACATTTTTTATTAATTTTCTTTTCAAATTTGCTTTTTTCTTTTATTTTTTTACTTTTACTTTACTTTCATTGGTTCTATTATTTTTTAAATAATTTTTATTATTATACCTCTCTTTTTCTTTCTTGCATACACTTACACACTCACACACACACACATACACACTCTCCCTCTCTCAGCCAGTACCTTTTCACACACCCCATGTGTATTCTGTTCTCTCTCTTCAGAGTTTTCTCATTGAGTGTTCTTGAACAACAGAGCACACGCCACCCTTAAATTATGTTCGATGTTATGCACGTTTTTAATTTTTTTTTTTTGGGGTAGGATTCTTTTTTTTTTTATACAATAATAAGAATGTTTTATTTTTTTCTCTTTCATTCTCTTTCTCTCACACATACACACGCTCATACACTCTCTCTCTCTCTTTCTTTCTCGTTTTCTCCTTTATTACTTGGCGAGATTTACAAATTTACAAACGTTAGCAAATGACAAGCGATTAGAGTCGAGATGATATATTTAAAAATTAATATTAAATATTATAAATAATTTTTTTAGTCACACAAGGGCTCTTGTTTCGATCGAGAAAAGTTCAATCCTTCTTTTTTCATTTTTATATTTTTGTCACATTTGTTTCTTGTTCTTCTTACACCTCTTTTGTCAGAATATCAATAATATTATATTATCGAATTTAAAGTATATTTTAGAGATTAAACTTTTAATCGTAGATTAATTTCTTCGAGTTTGAGAATTCTAAGCGAAGCTTGAAGAAAATTCAACTCAATGTTTCCTTTAGCTTTAGAGAAAGCCATACCGTAGGATAGTACTTCAAATATTTACCAACTACTAGCGCGTATATTCGTTTACCTTAGCACGTTTAGTCCCTCGCGATAACTATACGAGATTATGCGTGTTTTATATCTAAACATGTTCCGCGATATTCAACTAACTAAGAGACATTTTAGATGAATTCATCATCGTGGAATTTGTGATAAACAAATTAGGAGAGTTACTTGACATTAATTGTAAGTAAAATTAAATTGGGAAAAATGTACGAAAATATAGACTGTATAAATAATGTTGAAATAAAATTGATATAGCATTGATTGTTTTCTGAAAACCCAGCATGATTTTAGTAATTATTTTTTCGCAGTAATAAAACTAAACCACGAGTGATACTATTTCCAGTAGTTTATATAAGAGACTAATAAAACAATATTAAGTAGTTTATGCAAAAGGTAGATCAATCAAATTCAAGTAGTTAAAATAAAAATTATGAACAAGAATCACTGATACATTAAATAAAAAATTGTTTACAGAAATAGTTTAAAGGAAGACCTGCCTAGTCCCAGCTAAACTCGGTGAATGCAAAGTGGCTACAACAGGTTTAGCTTTACTACTTTAATTTATTCGTCAGTTAAAACAAAGATATATATATATTATACAACATAACCGTATTAATATAACATATATATTAACGTATAAATTAGCATATTTTGACGTCACGCCACAATTTACCATATTATTTTATTGCAGTGATACAACTAAGCCCCAAGTAATACTATTTCCAGTAGTTTATATAAAAGTTCAATTAAACAATAATTAGTAGTCTATATAAACGACCGATAAAACACAATTAAACAGTTAATGCAAAAAACAGATCAATCAAATTCAAGTAGTTTAAATACAAATTATTCAAAAGAATCTCTGATAGTTTAAATAAAAGATTGTTTTTACTTTATGCCAAAGACAGATTCATTACATTGTAATAGTTAATATAAAAATTAATACTAACAATCCCTAATAGTTTAAATAAAAGATTTATTAAATAATATTAGTAACTTAAGTAAAAGAATATTAAACTGAATTGATGAATAAATATATAAAAGAGAATATGAGATTTCATTCAATAATCAAGATAAACTCTCGGCAAGAATATCACTCCCAAGTGAAAGTGGAAACATAAATTATCAGCCTTCAAAAACACTTCTTAGAAATCATCAGCTTAGCGACACATGCCCTCTCTTATGACCATATCCGTTAGCATAAATAAGAAATAGAATCAGAGTCCAAGTTATGAACCTAAAAGAATGAACATCGTTGAAACTAAAAGTAAAAGCATGTATGTTTAAAATAAGAGGCAAGACGTTAAGTGTCCGGTATCCACCAGTGTTCTTCGTTCTTACAAAGGAACCCTTGCAAGACGCTAGAATTTTCGGGAACATAGGCACCAATGCACCTCAGATTACAACTACGTCTAGACCAGAAAATTTTGACGCGTGCCTAACAGACACGCCTGCACCCTTGCAGCGTTAGCATTTACCTGGCGATAGATTGGAAATGTAAACACTGGGAACGAATCCCATAGATGTATTAGAAATGTAGGCGTAACGCTAGGACGAAAGTACCGACCGGGGGAAGCTTGGATTAGCTGACGTCATAGAGTGGGACCTATGTCATCCCCTCCTAAGATGAGATAGAAACCTATTTAAGCGAAGAGCTAATATGCACTCGGGTTAGAAGCTGTTCCTCTTTTCTTGTTGTTCGTGCAGGTGCTAGCTTTGTCATATTCATTCTGGGAGGTGAGGTTTACTTTTTGTCTCTTTGTTTTGTGAGTGTTCTTAAATGATTCTTATCAAAACCATTTGCGAATTAATTGTCACTATCGTCTTTATTGTAAGTACTTAAAGTTTATATAAATTAAATTATAACCAGAACTTCTTAATCACTGTCCTGTTTTCTGACTTCCTCTCTAGTACGTGTTAAATTCGCCTAATTCGTCATTCTAATTGTCACTGAATATTCGCATAAACGAACTTGCTTGATCCTAGCTAAACTTGGTGAATGCAAAGTGGCCACAACAGGCTTAACTTGACTATTTCTATTCATTTTTTAGTTGAGACGTAACTGTTTAATATTATCTCGATTGTTACGTTTATGTATGCGAATACACGTATATACGTAAATTTAGAAATGTAAATGAAAAGAGATGAGACTCATGAAATAATCAACTACTTCGTAGTATCGAGAGAAATGAAATGAAAAATTGCTTCTTGCTGTCTGGCTTTCTCTCTCTCTTTCTCTCTTCTATTTTTTTCAATCTATCTACCTCTCTCGAAGCAACGAAGGTCTTCTATTATCGTCCGGGAAAGCGGCTGGTCCATCGATATTTCACTGGGGAATCGAAACAGCAGTGGCATTATCGTCGTTCCGTCTACCACGGTTACCCTTTCCATTTCCGTTTTAGATGAAACAATGTGTTAGACAAGGAAAGTAAAAATCTGTCTATCGGTAAATAGAGTGAAAAGTTAACGTGAGTGTTTGACGAATAATATTTCCGTTCGTTGAAATTAAAGGGGGAGACTAATATGGTCATTTGAGAACTTACTGTTTTAGAAAAATCTTTTTGTTAGATGGCACTTAAGGATCCTGTCTTTTGTTATCCTAACGTTTGCAACAATTATTGAAACTTTTCAAAAATATATTTGCAGTATTCATTGTTTAATTAATTACGGTGTAAAATTTTTTTCTAATTTTTCCTTCCCATTCTATCTCAATTTTTCCTCAATTCCCCCCCTCCACCCCCAAGTCTATCTCATCGTTCTCGTTTTTTCTTATTATGTTTTTCTTTTTTTAACGTAACGAATGGAGTCTAGAATAAAAAGAGTTTAAAAAAAAAATCGAGATACACATTTAGGTACTTTCCTTGGTAGCTATCTCCTTTAAAGCTTAGACCATCGGAGATTAAAAAAGAAGGAAACTATTGCCAAGGAGTGGCGGATTCTCGTAGATCCCCGCAAGTCGTTTTCATCAGCAGTCTGAACTTCAATTCCACTTAACCACCGAGACCCACCCTTTTTCCTCATTCTTTTTTTTTCATTTATTTCTTACAATTTTTCTTATCTCTCTTTCATTGGTTCTTACATTATTTTAAGTTCTTTCTCTTACTTTTGTGTTAAACGTTAAAAAAAAATTGTAAATACAAATATCATTAAGCAAGTAATACTAAAAAATTATAATTGAATTCTTAATGAACTTTAACCAATTGTAGCTCGAAATAATAATAATTATTATAATTAATTTCTATAAAAAAGTGAAAATTTTTAATTACAAATAATAATTATTAACTCGTATGTTAATTATTTTCAAGAACGAGAGATAATAGTGGCTAATATTTATTTAGATTAATATTAATAATCGTGATTAATAGGAGGATAACAAGTGTGACCAATCATCGTTAAATCCTATTGATTTGGTAAGAAGATTAAAACAATTTTAGGACGTTGGGTTGTAGAGGGAAAATGGAAATCGGGATTATTTCCAAAAGCTGATTATTTTGATCGATCCGATATTTTGGTGTACACATATAAGTATGTACATTCATATTACCTCCATAGAGACACGTATATTTGAGAAAATCATATTTATACGGTGTCTCTCCATGTAATAGGGTATAGAAAATTCGATAACATCCGAGTTACTTTCGTAAAATAAAGTTACATCCTTTTACTGTACTTAAAGAATCTTCTCGCGGCTAAAATGGCTGATGGAAACTTCAAAGAAAAGAAAAAAAATAAAAAAGAAAGAAAAAAAAAGAGAAAATATATACCAGAGAAAAAAAATATAAGAGAAAGTTTTTAAAGTAAATGGACAAAGTTTTCTGGTAATGATATTTCAACATACTAACTTTACTCTACACACCCCTCGTGTCTGATTACGATAGAATAGGGGTTTGGATTTAGGTTTATCAGAAATGTAAGATATTATACTAACACTGTCAAAATAATGTTGAAATTACACTTATAATACAGTGTTTACATGTATGATCAGAAATTTCATTGGATAAAACACGATAACAACTAGATTTACGGTTGTTGGTTATATGGACCGTTTATTTTGAAAGTGGTGTAAGTCCTTTTTTAAATAAAATTAGATATGACGTAATTTATGCTTTATTTAGTGTAAACTTTTTGCTTATAACTAATTAGTATTTAATATCTTAAAAAATGCCAATGCTTTGTTCAATTTAAAATTGGCCGGTAAAAGAAATTGCGTAACCATTGATTATGAAAGTGGTGTAAGTCCAATTTCCATAGACAAGTGTCGGGGTTAGTGGCCACCGGTGGCTTCATAATTGACAAAAAAACAAATTAATGAAATGTAAAAAGCGAAGAAGAATTATAGAGATAGAATCTTTATCAGATGAGGATATTGTTACTGAGAACTTGGATTTTGCAGAAGAAAATAAAGGAAAATATACGCAACAAATAAACAAAATTAAACGAAATGCCGGACAAGAGTATTATACAAAAAAAGGAAAATTCATTCCAGCAAAAAAATTTGAATCCAAAAACTGTAACTGTTCGAAGGAATGCATAGAACGTGTTAATGAATCAGAACGTAGAGCAATTTTTGTTCAATTCTGGAATATAGGTGATTTTAATAAGCAAAACATATTTCTCCACTGTAGTGTTCAACGTAAAACTGTAAATAGAATAAGGCCAAGAAATCATTCGGGCACTTTGAAGGCTTATGCTTATCAATTTCACCTGGCCACTTCTCGTGGAAACATTTTAGTATGTAAGAAGTTTTTCATGAATACTTTCAACATATCTACTAGACGAATTGATCGTGTCTTAAAAGCGCATGATAATATTTCGAAAGATATGCGTGGACAAATGAATGGCTGTTGCAAAAGAACTAATGAACTAATGACAAATACAGTGATAGAGCACATAAAAAGTTTTCCGGCATTTGAAAGTCATTATACTCGATCCCAAAATCCAGAACGGATGTTCTTGAATTCTGAATTAAACATAAGAAAAATGTTTAATTTGAACTTAGAAAAATGTAAGGAAAATAACTTGAGTTCGGTTAATGAAAGGACGTACACACTGTCACATGATGAGCATAAATAATGAATAATACCAATATCTTGTGTTAAGTTTAACAATATATAAATATAATTAACGTTCAAAATAAAAATACTTATTCCATTTTATTTCTTGGTATTATTTATAAACAAAATTGGATTAATATGAAATATATTTTAAGCGATATTTGTTATTTCAAAATTGACGTTAAATGATATTTATGATTGACTAATTATGAAAGTGGTGTAAGTTCATTTGCAGCCTGGAAATATATTATATTATTTTAGTTAAACTCGCCTAAACGAAATGTATATAATCAAATTACAAATGGATAAATTAGTACAAACATTCCCAGACGTCGCATAATTAACCTATATTTTTTAATTGTCAGATTTCCTAACATTTAATTTCCTGGAACGAAAGAAAATGGATTTACATCATTTCCAAAATAAACGGTCCATATACCTATTTTTACTGAAGTGAGTCAATTTGACTCATACAAGAAAATTGAAGTTTCTTGCAAAGAAAATAGATCCAAATCAATTTAAATGAAAGATTTATTATTAAAAAATGTATTAAAAACGTTTTTTACTTATAAATTATGTTTTTCAAATACATTTCTCACGAACATTTCCATTACTTTTAGCACGAAGGTTTTTAACATCTATTTCTATTGCATGATTCTTGAACTTGACAATTCTTCCGTGTGTCAGTAGTATGAATTTTTGTCATTGGAATGAAAGTGTTCTCGACTTTTTCTCTATATTTACTTCTTAGCTCTTTAGTCAATTGGAAAATGAAATCTTTTCTTGAAATATTTACTTGAGTGGTCTTTTTATACAGAATCTAAGCATTGATAGCTGCTAAATCTAAAATATTATAGAAAACCTGTAGAGGCCATCTGCGTGAGCTTGCTTTAACGCAATATTTTCATGCCATTTGGTCAAGTACATCCATGCCATACTTGGTGCTATTATAATAGGTTACTGTTTCTGGAATAAGTTTCTTATTTTTTTTAATTGTTATTTTTTTATGCGTTGAACTTAGTAGTAAAACTTTTTTATTAGACTTGCTTTTATAATTGGTCATGGTATAATTCTCAGATTTATAAAGTTTAGTAGAAAACCGTGTCATTTTATCTTTCTTAACTTTCACAATTTTAGGTAATTTTTTTCGGTTTGCAGGTATAGTGCCAACCAAAGTAGTTTTCTTTGCTAATAACTTTCTTGCAAGTGAAATGCTTGTAAAAAAATTATCTGTAGTAATATTTCGTCCACAACCTAAATATGGCTCTGCAAGCTTAGTTACCACAAATTCACTCAAGGGAATATTTGATCCTCAGGTTTCAGCCTTGTCCAAGTGCGGAAAACCGTTTTCAAGGTATTTGCTTCTAACATCGGATGCCAGCCAAAATTTGATGCCAAATTTATCCGGCTTATTCGGCATGTATTGTATAAATCGGCATCTAACTTTAGGCCTGATATGAGCAATAAATTTCATGTGTTATACGATTAATTGTTTAATCATTCTTTGAGTCATATTGGCTTAAAACCGTAAAAATAGGTATACCACATTCAATAATACGAAATGAAGGGGTCTGCAGGGAAGAAGAACCAACATTTTCATATATTTCATTACTTCACTAAAAACCATCGTATGTTCTTTAAAAAATAATATTAAAGTTTGATATATACCTAGTTAACACAAAACATTAATATAACGTTCGATTTAGGTCATTTTTCAAAAATGACGTCATATTAACGTTTTGTGTTAACTGGATATATAGTAATTAAATTTTCAATGAATCAAATTGGCTCAGTCCGTAAATCTAGTGTTAAGCGAATTAAACTCTTTCGTAGGGCCCACCACGAGGGTCTCAGAAGATTAGTCAGTACGACGACTATTTTGAAAACAAAAAAAGTGTGTTTCATGTAATGGAATGTATATTAAATGAATATACGTTTTGTCGAAAAGATTCACACACCCCTTCCCTATTAAATATGCCTCTAAAAACCGGCTGAAAATAAGGCCGTTACATGTATTGCCCCCCTTAAGAAATATAGAAAGAAGAATTTATGAGATATAAAGACAAATAGTATGATGAAAAGAAAGAGAAAAAATATAAAAAAAAAATAAAAAAAAAAAAACGAAAGAAGATCTCCAATTTGGATTTGGACACGGAGTGGGTGAAAGGCGGAGGGACATAGAAAGAGGATAATCCAAGAAAAGAAGAAATTTGATACATCGTAACTGGAGAGAATCGAAATTTCGGCATTGCGAGAATGCTTTTTCTTCGATAAGAAGAGACTCAATTTATAAAAGCTCCATGTTGGAATAAAACGATGTCTTACGATAGATTCGAAGATTGGATGTTTTACGCTTGTCTCCTCCCCTGTTACCTCACCCTGTTCAATCCACCTTTTTTACGTGAGAGAAAATAGTAGAAGAGTCGTAACCTTGAAAACTACACCAGAGAATAGGAAATGTTTTTAGTGGTTTTTCTTCATGTTAGGAAGAAGAGGAAGAAAATTAGAATCAAATGTATGTTCCAATACGGTTTCAAAAAAGTTGCAAAAAAGAGAGATAGAGAGTGAGTAAACGTTGAAATTTGATGAATTGATTGATGGTATAAACTTATGTTAATTAGACGAAATTAGTCTACACACAACAATAAAAGCTTGATTGGGAAGAGGAATACGTGACCTCGTTTCGTATTCGATTCGAACTATAAACGAGATTTCGATGAAACTATATTGTTGATTCCTACATAGTATTATAAATAAGAGATAATTAACTATCAATTTACATTTCAAACGAATGATTGTTCGTATTTAATCGATAGTGAAAAAGAAAGAACAAAATTGATTGTGACACAGGGGGTAAGGAATTCGATAATTAAAAATTCTAGAAAAATGGGTTTCAATAATTAAAAGACATTTTATTTCCCATTGAACTAGAAAAGAAAAAAGGAATAAGGGAAGAATGCGACAGGAAATATCGTAGAAATTCTATTACGTTTCTCTTCTTTCTTTCTCTCTCTCTATTTCTTTCTTTAACTCTCTTTCTTATTCTTTCTTGATTTCGTCGATGTCGTTTTAAGAGAATACAGAATTTAATTCGTGTAACGTCACGTCACGATTTTCTATATTATTTTTTTTCGCAGTAGCTTATATAAAAGTTTAATTAAACAGTACAAAGTAGTCTATAGAAAAAGACCAATAAAATAATATTTAAAAACTAATCTGATAGATAATTAAAATCAATATTAATTTTGTCTGCTGATTTAATTTTAGTTTGAAGATATTTACTTAAACGATTTTTAATATATGAGCCATTCATTGCAAAAATCCAATAAAAATAAGAATTAACTCCATAAAACTGTGACATCCTGCAAAGATTTTCCATATTTTTTTTTCGCAATAATCCAACTAAACCCTGAGTGATACTATTCGCAGTAGTTTATATAAAAAACTAATAAAACAATATTAAGTAGTTTATGCAACAGACAGATAAATCAAATTCTAGTAGTTAATATCAGAATTAATAACGATAATCCCTAATAGTTTAAATAAAAGATTGTTTAAAGAAATAGTTTAAAGAAAGACCTGCCTGGACTTGATAAAAATCGGTGAATGCAGAATGGCCAAAACAGGCATAGCTTTACTACTTTAATTCATTCATCAATTAAGTCATAACGTTAAATATATTATATTATATACAAATATGATTATAACATATATATTAGCATGAAAATTAACATATTGTGATGTCCTGTCACGATTTACCATATTATTTTATTGCAGTAATACAATTAAACAACGAGTGATACTATTTTCAGTAGCTTATATAAAAGTTTAATTGAACAATACTTAGTAGTCTATATAAAAGACCAATAAAACAATATTTAGTTGTTTATACAAATGGTAGATCCAACCAAATACTTGTAGTAAATATAAAAATTAATAACAACAATTCCTAACAGTTGAACTAACTGTTTCAAGAAATAGTTTAAAGAAAGGTCTGCCTGGTTTCAGTTAAACGAGGTGAATGCAGAGTAGCTACAACAGGTTTAGCTTTTCTACTTTAATTCATTTATCAGTTGAGACATATTGTTATATATATTATATAACATATAAATATTAATATCACATATATATTACTATAAATTAACATATTGTGACGTTTCGCAATGATTTACCATATTATTTTATTGCAGTAATACAACTAAACAACGAGTGAGACTATTTCCAGTAGCTTATATAAAAGTTTAATTAAACAATACTTAGTAGTCAATATAAAAGACCAATTAAACAATATTAAGTACTTTATGCAAAAGGTAGATCAACTAAATCCTAGTACCTAACATTAAAATTAATACCAACAATCCCTAATAGTTTCAATAAAAGATTTATTAAACAATATTAGTAACTTCAGTAAAAGAATATTAAGCCGAATTGATAAATAAATATATAAAATAGAATATAAGATTTCTTTTAATAATCAAGATAAACTCTCTTCAAGAATATCACTCCCAAGTGAAAGTGGAAACATAAATTATTAGCCTTCAAAAACACTTCTTAGAAATCATCGGCTTGGCGACACATGCCCTCTCTTATGACCATACCCGTTAGCATAAATAAGAAATAGAATCAGAGTCCAAGTTATGAACCTAAAAAAATGAACAGCGTTGAAACTAAAAGTAGAAGCACGTATGTTTAAAATAAGAGGCAAGACGTTAAGTGTCCGGTATCCACCAGTGTTCTTCGTTCTTACAAAGGAACCCTTGCAAGAAGGTAGAATTTTCGGGAACATAGGCACCAATGCGCCTCAGATTACAACTACGTCTAGACCAGAAAATTTTGACGCGTGCCTAACAGACACGCCTGCGCCCTTGCAGCGTTAGCATTTACCTGGCGATAGATTGGAAATGTAAACACTGGGAACGAATCCCATAGATGTATTAGAAATGTAGGCGTAACGCTAGGCCGAAAATACCGACCAGGGGAAGCTTGGGTTAGCTGACGTCATAGAGTGGGACCTATGTCATCCCCTCCAAAGATGAGATAAAAACCTATATAAGCGAGGAGCTAATATGCACTCGGGTTGGAAGCTGTTAGTCTTTTCTTGTTGTCCGTGCTGGTGCTAGCTTTGTCATATTCATTCTGGGAGGTGAGGTTTACTTTTTGTCTCTTTGTACTATGAGTATTCTTAATTGATTATTATCAAAACCATTTGCGAATTAATTGTCACTATCGTCTTTATTGCAAGTACTTATAAAGTTTATATAAATGAAATTATAATCAGAACTTCCGGCGCAATTGCTTTCCAATCACTATTCTGTTTTCCTACTTCTCCTCTCGTAGACGTTAAATTCGTCTAATTCGTCATTTTTATTGTCACTTATTATTTTGATAAACGAACCTGTCTGGTCTCGACTAAACTCGGTGAATGCAGAGTGGCCACAACAGGCTTAGGTTTACAACTTTAATTCATTCATTAGTTAAGTAACATTTGTTTTGTTACACACGCCGTTTTTCACGTTTAGGATAATTGTCATACGAAAGAGAACTGACCACTTGTTATGTGTGCATTTTCGGAGAGGACACCTCGTACAGAAGAAGTGTCACGGCGAACAGGGCACTAGTACCGAAAGAATTAAAAACGAACTCAACTCTAATTATCTCTCCCTTTTTTTATCTATTTCTGAAAGACCTTTCAAAGTACGTCATTATTTAAAGTTCGGACTTTTTAAAAAAGCAATTAAATCGGTCTGTCATCCGCGGCCGTTGCCATTTGATAAATGAGCTTCGTGCTTACTAGAACCCTCTGACTTTTTCTCATCTAAAAAAAGCTTCCATTTTCTTCTAATTCTTCTTCTTCTTCTTCTTCTTCTTCTTCTTTTTCTTTTTCTTCTTCATCTATTAGTGCACTTTTTTTCTTTTCTTTTTCGTTAGCAGGATAGAAGAAAGACGATTTGTACAGTACTTTGGATTATTTTTCTTTCTAACTTCATTTTCCTATTTTTTTCTCTCTCTGTGTATGTCTGACTGTCTGTCCTTGGTATATAACGTATTATAAATTCGTTCGTAAACCTCATTAGGATCGTTCACGTAGTTGAAGTGTTCTTCATTAAAGTTAACCGCTCTACGAGTATAATAAAGCGAGAACTAGAATACTCTGTGCAAAGCGATTCTCCTAAGTTCAGTTATTTTTCACTTTCCCAGAAGATAAACGAGACAGCAAATTCCAGTCCGGAGAATATCGGAAAATAAAACATTAAAAAAAGGCGCATCTCTCGTGTTAGTAACGTACTCTGTTTTATATATACACAAATATATATGTTGAACGATTAATGAAGATTCTTCTCGCTGATGGGAAAGCAACTTGAACGGTGATATCGTTTTCACTCATCGCAGTTGATTTTTTCTATCTCTTTTTTTTTTTTTATCGAAGAAACTACCGAATATCACTTGTAAACTTTTTCAGTGATTTATTTTCGAATACAACGAAAGCTCTTCACGGTGTGATATTTCATTTTATAAAATTCTATCATATACCCAGTAATAGAAGATTTTATTGAACGTTAGGAAGAAAAAAGTTGATTAGTCGATTTTAATTGGATTCCGGAGTAGTTCGATTTCAATATTTTCTCGATTTATGAGATCAAATAATTTCTTCTTCTTCCTCTCTTTCTCTCTCATTCTCGCAATAAAAGATTCCCAATTAATCGAACGGAAAATATATCCTCGGTCATTTTGAATCTAATCGAGCAAGTTATGCTATTGGAATCATTATTTCTCACTAAACACTCTTTGTAAATAAACGTATATGCCTCTTATGGTTGAAAATATTAGGCTGTCCCATAAGTTTCTTCCGCGCCACGTTATGAGTGACTCTAAGTGACTGTGTTTATATAAACATGATGGCTTATCTCTTAGCCGTTTATGGCATCGGTTTCAGTCGTCCCAGAGCTCTTTCAAAGTACGTTTCGTTGGTGACAAAGACTCTTTTAAAATTTTTTCTACACCGTTCAATATGGGGAGCCAAAAGAAGCATTTGCGGCATGTTATGGCTTCAATGCTTTAAAAAAGGCAATAGTGCAAAGGACACTGCAGACAAGATTTGCACCGTTTACAAGAGTAGTACTACGACTATTAGGACCGTCCGCAATTGGTTTAAAAAATGTAGAGCTGGCAATTTTGAGTTGAAAGATGAAGACCGCAACGGCCGCCCAGCAACGACGGATAGGGACATTATCAAGACTGTGTTCACTGAAAATCCGCGATATAGTGTGCGTGAGATAGTGGATGCCACTAATATTCCCAAGACAACGGTACATAAGCATTTAATCAAGATGGGATATGCGAATCGATATGAAATTTGGGTTCCACACCTATTGACGGGGACCGACCTTATGAACTGCGTCTCTACGTGCGATTTGCTTCTCCAGCGACATGAAAGGGATCCTTTCTTAAAGAGGTTTATCACTGGAGACGAGACTTGGATTTTATACCAAAATGTGCATCGAAAATGCACTTGGTCTAAGGAAAATAGACCTTCAAATGTTGCGAAGCCTGGACTTCACACGAAAAAGGTTCTTTTGTGCAATTGGTGGGACAGGACAGGTGTAGTGTACTACAAGGTCCTTCCTCAAGGTGATACGATCAACGCTGACAAATATTGCAATCAACTGGATCAATTGAAAGCCGCCATAGCAAAAAAACGGCCAGAATTGGCGAACCGACAAGGAGTCGTTTTCCATCACGACAACGCAACACCGCATGTTGCGTTAACTTTAAGGCAAAAATTATTACAGTTCGATTAGGACGTTCTACCTCATCCTCCGTACTCCCAAGACCTTGCTCTATCCGATTATTATTTGTTCCTCTCCTTAAAAAATTCTCTCCGTGCTAAATCTTTCTATTCCATAAGCGAAATAAAAACACACCTAGATGAATATTTTGCAAATAAGCTTTAACAATTTTAGAAAAAGGGCATAATAAGGTTTCCCTGAGAGATGGAAGAAGGTTATAGAACAGAACGGTTCATATATAACATAATAAATCCATCTTAAACAACAAATATCGTGTATTCATTTCGCATCAAAAAAAAAGGAAGAAACTTATGGTACAACCTAATATGATCTATAAATACGTATAGTACTGTTGTTACATCTCAGGACGTTCTCTATTCCCTTTTCTTTTTCCTTGGTGGCATTTGGAAAGGCAAACTTCGCTCGTAGTTTACTGAGGCGTGCGAAAACCGACGCTTACGTTTCAAACAAAGAGAGAAAGAGAGAGAGAGATAACTATAAAGACGAATAAGAAGGAAAGAAGAAGGAGTATAAGAGAATGAGAAGAAGTAACGTAAAAAAAGAACAGAGAGAGAAAGAGAGAGAGAGAGAGAGAGAGAGAGAGGAGTAGTCAGGCGTGAAAAGTGGAAAGCAGAAAGTAGAGGTCGGTTTGAGAAGGAAAA
>JACGTP010000154.1:94917-114917 GCA_023678845.1 Mischocyttarus mexicanus | reverse complement strand
TATCATCCTTGTTTTAATCCATTTATTTATTCATACACACACTCATATATAAACATATATTAATATTTTTGTTGAAAAAGTCCTCTTTGGTATTTAATAATATTCCACTTAATTTGAATTAGAAAACCCACAGGAATAATAACTGATAATAATAATAATTATTATTATTTTAAACGAATAATTGTTCTATTGGATTTTAAAGTAATACGATGTATCGTTGTATAAATGAAACTATGAGATAGAAATAAATAAAGAAATAGAAAGAGAAAGAGAGAGAGAAAAAGAATGTATTAAAAATTATCTCGGTTATATACGCGTTCATACAAACGACCAATAAAATACGTGATCTGATAGTGTGTGGTTAGAGTAAAAAAGAAAGAAATAGTTCACGTGTGTAGTAGAAACAGAAAGAGAGAAAGAGAGAGAGAGAGAGAGAGAGATAAACGGTCCGAATTAATTCGCTTGTACGGTCATAACTTTTCCTTCGGTTGCATCGGATGCATTGTTCGACGAACAAAAGGGTGGTCCCGCCTGTCAATTTCGCACCGTCGACGCGTCGAAATCGTGCGCGAAATAATGTTGACATTAAAGGTGCGACACGAGGCTGCTGATTTTAGTACCACCGATAAAAGGGGGGTGGAAAGGGAGAGGTAGAGTGGGTTGGTGGGTGGGTAGAATGGATGATACCGTGAAATAATTCAACAGACCGCAGACGGGAAGAACGTTTATGACCCAAAAAATAAAAAAAAAGGATTTAAAAGGGAATAAAAAAGTGTGTGTGTGAGAGAGAGAGAAGAGGAGAGTACGTTCGTTTAAATTAGTTGCTAATTTTTCTTTCGATCACGATGATAGCAACGATCAAATTCAAACCACACAGATTATTTCTCGGAGATTATACGAAATGTGAGATAATCTATCGAGGGTAGTTTGTTTTAATCTTTTTTTTTTTTATATATCAAGTGGGGCTGATTTAATCCGTTCATAAAGATAATTAATAATTTCTCTTTCTCTCTCACTCACTCATTTTATATATGCATATCTTTATCGTATAAATATTTATCGCATCGCGTGACCATGTGTACGGATACTCTGTCATTAACATGAGGAAAAAAAAAGAGAAAATACGTTAAACAAATAAAATAATACCGAACAAATGGTACAATATTAGGTGTGTCAAGTATGAAATGAAGCAAAAAGTGCACATAATTATATTGAAAATTGATCCATTTCATACTTGACACACTTAATAGTAAAGGTATAATAACTTTTATAATAATTTTTGACTCACTTGTAAGATTGTTACAAATATCGTTGAGTTTGAATATCGTATTTTTCAGTTTTCTAAAACTAAGATTGCTATTGTCGTAAAGCTTGCATGCAAAATTTGCAAAGAAGATGAAAGAAAGAATATTTTTGACAAGTTTTGGTATTTTGTGAGATTTTTATAAACAAAATATGTTGCTTTAGGAAAATATCAAGTGCAATGTTATCAAACGAAGAGACGTCAAAAAAACGGAAAAGGTTCACCAAGAAATTGCAGTTTAAAGTTTTTGTTGAAATTCTTCAAACTGAAAAGGTTCTCGTCTGTCAAAAATTTGTCTAAACATCATACATTTAAATAATTTGACCTGTACGTATACTTTTAATTGCATTCAAAACACTAACCCTTAAATATCTCAATTCAAGTATAAATCGATTTAGACAATCTCCAAAATAAATGCCTCGTATTTTGATTATACCTGTGTGTGTGTGAGTGTGAGTATGTGTGTGTGTATAGAACAGATACTGTATGTACTTGTACGTGAATGCATACGATGATCGATGAAAGGAACAATAATGCATACGCGTGTATGCAGATACGAGTTCGTTAAAAACCTCGTTCGTTATTTTTCACGCCGAAGATATTCTTTTATATAACTTATTGGGACAAAATTGTTGTTTTTTCGTTGATATCGTTGACGTTTTAACGAAAGGAAAGAGAGAGAAAGCATATATAAAAATATAAAAATAAAAAAAAAAGGGTATAGTGTTTCTCTACAAATTGGATTGGTCGTACATTATAAGCCCGATAAAAGCCAGGACAAGATTCAAATGAAAAATTAGTGTAAATGGTCTCGACCGTCGTGTTACCAGGAAAGATTGTTTGCAATCACGAACGTGTTGGTTCTGTCACCACGATAGTTCGAAATATCTCATAAAATAGAAAACAGAGACAGAGAGAGAGAGAGAGAGAGAGAGAGAGAGAATAGTAGAATATACGCATGGATAGAGAAATGAAATTCGACGTGGCGTATGCATTTCGTTGGAGCAATAGCACTCCCGTTGTTCACACCGATCATTCTCACTCTAACACTTTAAATGCATTATTTTAAATTAGAAGAGAAAATCCTATTTTTCTTCTATTATTATTATTATTATTATTATTATTATTATTATTTTATAAAAACATAAACGAACGAGGAAGGTGATGTCAGTAACAATGACAGTTTTGATACAATTTAATATGATTTGTATTTTTTTTTGGTCTGTCGTTTAGAAATTCATGAATGTTTCCCATTTCTAGTTTCGTGAGGAAATATTTCTAATCAGACGAGACAATCTCTTTTGTTGTATATATTCTCGCGTTTCTATCAACGATAAATTAATTATTTAAACTACAGGGAGAGAGAGAGTAAAAAAGAGAAGGATTCGTTGATTTCGTGTTGGTTTTTATCGGATTAAGATAACCAGTTAAAAGAAATATTAATAATAACAATAATAATAATACTAATATTATTTAAATGTAAATATAAACTGTTAAACAATATGTTGAATCGTAATAAAAATTGTATCATCGATTCGTGAGTATACATTCGAGTGATGTACATTCGAGTGATGTACATTCGAGTGATGTACATTCGTTTATCGAAACAATAACCGAGATAAGAGAAGTTACTTTGTAACATTTATTAAAGTACGATTTTATGTACAAGTACACTCAAACTTCCCTTCACACATACACATACACATGAATACACATTTATATTTACACAGACGTGTACGTAGAAAGTTGAAACTATCTCGGATGATAGCGTGAGCTATCAGAAGCAGAAGTGGATCGCCGATATTACTGGAAGCAAAGCTAGCCAAGCACAACGAAGCTATGAAAAAGGAAAATGAAAATGAAAAGAAACAAGGGAAATGAATGAAAGAGAAAGAGAAAGAGAAAGAGAGAGAGATAGACAGATATCAGCCATTCCATGAGCGTGTCTCTCGAATAACAAAGACCCCTTTTTCTCGATCGAGTTCGAGAAGGTGCGAGAAAACCGATGGAGGAAAAGGGAAAGTTACTTGAAAGAAGGTAACGTTTCTTCCCTCTTCTCTTCTTCTTCTTCTTCTTCTTCTTCTTCTTCTTCTTCTTCTTCTTCCCCTTTCGATAATACCGATTGAGAACGAAGCAACAAGTTTCGTGAACTAGTTGTTACTACCTAAAGTATCTTATTGGATCCACGTGTGGCATCTAAGGAAAACTCTTTTAGAATTTGAGTGGTTAAATGAAACATGCACATAAACGAAAGTTTAATTTAAAATTTATTCAATTGTAGTTTCTATTTTTTTTTCAATCTAATCGAGTATTAATTAACAATCTTAGAACTATAATTTATGTAAAAGTGGCATGTGTTTCAAACTATCGTTGGTTATTAAATTAGGCAACAAAATGTTGGGTTGGTGGAAAACAAATGTGATTTTTGGCTACAATTCAATGAGAAAGTTTGATATTTTGGTTCAAGCATTTAGTATAATAAGAAAAATTAGTAAAGCAAGAAATTTTGTGGGAAAGTTGTTATTTTATTGGAACCATGTGTGCATCAAAATAAAACCCTATTAGAATTTGAGTGGTTTAATAAAACATGCACACAAACTAGAATTCAACTCAAAATTTATTCAATTGTAGTTTATATTTTTTTTTTTAATCTAATCGAGTATTGAATAACAATCTTAGAACTATAATTTATGTAAAAGTGGCACGTATTGCAAACTATCGTTTATTATCAGATTACCAAAATTTAATAATAAAAAAAATCCAATACACTCTAAAACTAAAATAAAAAAAATCTACTTCACTCGAAACGTCAGTCGATGTACCAACAAATTCTTTAAAAAAATTTATTTTATTTATAAATAGATTCAACAAAGATCAACATTTGTTTAACACGAATACCACTTTTATTAGATAATAATTATACAATAAATACACAGACACATGATAGAGGAACAAAACCTCTCGTTTATTCTACAACAAAGAAATAAACAAGCATTTAAGATTATCATAGATCATTCATTCATTCATTCATTCATTCATTAATTCATTCATTAATTCATTCATTCAATCATTCCATCTCATTCTTACTTCCTATAAGAGCTTTTCTTCCTATCTACCTTCTCCACCCTCCAATCCTATCCTTACTTCATCTTAAGCGAAATGGCAAAACGAGCTTAAACAGAGCTTCGCTTTCTCGAACGAATAACTTCAGCGTATTCAGCAATGTTCGCGACTTCCGCTAAAGCATCGCGATAATCCTCGAGTTCTAACTCACAGACACGCGGCCAATGGCGCGAAAGCTGCTCGAGCTTATTCTCCTCTCATTCTCTCTCATTCACTCTCTCTCTCTCTCTCTCTTTCTGTTGTCTTCTTCTTTCCTTTTGTTCTTTCACTTCCTCACTCTCTTCTACGTTCCAACCCGAACCCCAACTCCAACCCCAACTTCAACCCAAACCCCGAACCCAACTCACCCTTTACTACCAGGTTCTCTTACCACTCTTCGCGATCGTCCGTTATTAAGCTTGCGGTATCTTCTTCCGTTCTCTCCGAGATCCATTATTCGATTCTTCCGTTTAAATTCTGCCGCGTCTCTTTCCGTTTTTACATCTCTTTCCTACCCACCCCCCTCCCCCTACCCTCCTCTCACTCTTTCTCTCTCATTCACTTTTACTGCGGTTCTCGTTTATTTTTTTTTTCATCTCTTTTTATTTTTATCTTTGCGGTTCCGCATTTCCAGCGTAATTTCTACGATTTCGGGCTCGGTTCTTCTCTCGTATATACGATCTATGCTAGTTGAGGGTGAAAAAAATATATAAAGAAAGTTGAAAGCAGCATTGAGATATAAGCATATCTTTTAATTATCTTTTCTATGATAATAATAATAAAAATAATAATAATTTAACTGGAATTTCCCTATAGTTGGTCTAGCTATCAGTTCAGGAACCGTAAGACGGTTTCTACAGCACCATTTTCAACACGCAACAACCCAAGTTCCCTACACTGATATGTTTTTTTTTAACCTTAAACATGTCAAGTTTTGTGCCTACGAGCTACGATTAGCCGACAGTATTAGGTTTCTGTTATCATTTGAAGAAAACTGCTCCAGAATCGCATCGAATGCTTGTCGAAGTTCACGGTGAACATGTTCTTGGTAAAACACAGTGTTTCGAGTGGTCCAAAAAATTCAAAAGTGGGGATATTGACGCGAGAAACGAAGAACATTGGAAACCACCGAAAAAGTTCGCAGACAACGAATTGCAAGCTTTATTGGATGAAGATGATACTCAAACTCAAGAAGAACTCACGGATCAATTGAATGTGAAGCAGAAAACTGTCTCCATTCGTTTGAAAGCCATGAGAAAGATTCAGAAAGTGAGAAAATGGGTTCCACATGAACTGAATGAAAGTCATCGAGAAAATCGAAAAACCCACTTGTGAAATGCTGCTCGACAGATACAAAAGAAAGTCATTTCTCCATCGAATCGTGACAGGTGATGAAAGATGGATATATTTTGAGAATCCTAAGCTATGAAAATCATGGTTGAATCCAGTCAAACCATCGACATCTACTGCAAGACCTAATCGTTTTGGAAAGAAGACAATGTTCTGTGTTTGGTGGGATCGTTGAAGTAATCGTTCGAGAGAAAACAAAGTGCAATAGCTTTGAAAAGAGTGGAGAAAAGGACCAAAAAATAAAAATAATAATCTATCGAGTTGAGTTATCGAACGCAAGAGAGCTTTTTATTCGTAAGCAAACGAGCGTGCTTAAAATGCATTGAGATATAAGCTCAGAGTAATATCGTTAATACGAGATGACCGACTTGCCGAGCACCTTGTCAAAAGTTTCGTCGAGCGTACACCAACGACTGGAGAAAGGAAAGGATGGTCTATTAATACGCGGATATTCTCTATTTCTCTTTTCCTCTTTCTCTCTATCTTCCTCTATTACTCACACAATTCGAAGCACCAACAGAAGGGAAATGGTTTTACACCGTTGTCATCGAAATTCCAAATCCAAGCGTTTCACATTTCCCGTCTCCCACTTCCATTCACCCCTTCTCCCACTCTCTCTCTCTCTCTCTCTCTCTCTTTCTCTCATACACTCGTTTCGTATTTTTGTTCGCACATGCGCGAGCTAAGAAAAAGACGGGATAGAACACACACACACACACAAACACACGAACGTGCGTTACGTTAATTAAAAGCTTTTGATTTATTTTCGACTCTCGGTATTCGCACAGTTCCCGTTTTATACGCATTATAAGCTATTCCACGCATTCCTCTCGTTTACGCGATCCCTTTTTTTTTTCTTTCTTTCCAGATTCTTTTTAGTTCCATCATTTACAATCTTCTTTTTTTATAATTTTTTTTATTTTTCTAATCTTCCTGCAACGTCATCTTCTTTCCTTACTTCTTCAGGACTTTGATCGTCCCTCGTAAATCGCTTTGCCCCTGACAGGTTTAGGATATAAAAGAAATCGATAATTTCGATGGACAGTGACGAATTTCCTTAGTGGAATTACTTTAGAATTCACGTCGAATAACCATTCGTTTTTTCTTACTAACACTACTATGCTACTGTTACTGTTACTACTATTACGTTGGAAACTATGAAACGAGCGTTTTTGGTAACTCTATGTTTAACTGCAACTGAGAGAGATTCATTACAACGTACGTTCGATATTTTGATTTATAAATTTAAAAGATATTCTTCTTACTGATTTCGTAACATTTTTTCACCGTTCGCGTTCCATTTTTATTTAATATTTCTCCGAAACCCAGATGGAAACAAAACGCGATTAGCATCTACTTTTTTTTCTGAGTACAAATTGAATCATAGTGCAGCTCAAAGCTTCGAGAAACATTAATCGAGCTTTCGAAGATGGATCCAGCAATGAAAAAAATGCTCGATATTGGTTCGAAAAATTTTGTTCTGGCAATTTGAGTATCGTCAATGAGTCCTCGAGGAAGATCACAGGTTTATATTGATAATGAGGAATTAAAGACGACTGTGGAATCCGATTGAGACAGAACTATTCGCAAAACTATAACAGCGGAGTACTGTTGCCGTAAAATTGATGTCATGTATGAGAAACTTGTGTAAAAACAACCAGCATTGGTCAATCGACACGACGTAATATTACTGCAAGATAATGCAAGACAACATAAAGCTTCAATCACTGTTGACAAGTCAAATTCTCTAAAATATGAACTTATACTACATTTTTCATATTCATCAGACATCTCACTGACCGATTGTTACTTTTTTCGTAATTATAAATTATTTTTATGACTTGCCCAATCGTTGACAGAAAATCGTAGATGCAACTGGAACTAATTTCGATTAAAAATAATCAAATAATGTGAAAAATAGAACTTTTTAATTTTGATTTATATTCAACGCCCGTTTCATAGTTTCCAACCTAATATTAAGTTACTATAACCGATAAAAATCGTAGGTTGAAGAAGACGAGTCACCATTTATGGTCTTTGTATGTTTCTATCTTCTATCCATTCCCTTTTTTAGGAATACGATAACATTTTGCAAATAAATAAAGGAACGCTTTAGGGTGGCATAAGATGAACGAGAATCGTTCGGTACTGGGATAGTAGAAAAAAGTATTAAAAAAGAAAAGGCAAAGTAAATCGAAAGGACTTACAAGGACAAGGCTTTGTGAATAGCTTTTGGTAGATACGAGGACGACGAGGACAACCAAGAAGAAGAAGACGTTTACGTCTATTACTTTAGAAACAACGTTAACGTCAATAAAATACCATTGGGACAAAGAATTTCGAGACAATAACGAAAGCAATCTTTTCATCGATGATATGAGGTCAATTGAAGAAACAATCGGTTGAAGTCCTCACTTCGTAGTTTACGATTTTTCTCCATTTTTCGAGATTTTTCTAAACATCGAAATACAACTTCTTATGTTAGCTTCTCTTTCCTAGATTAATCTCATCAATTTTATTTCCAATAATACTTTGAAAAGTCATTTGACGTGTGTACGCATTAATGTGATTGAAAAGTAAGATGACTTTTAGAATTTTGCGAGATGCTTAAAGTCGATTTGGAGATGTATTTCATACTTTAGCGGTTTATCATTTGGTATTTTATAGAATACCTAGGAAATGTGTCAAATATGAATCGTTTCATACAAGGTGTCATCGAAAAGTAAGGTGACTTTGAGAATTTCGTGAAATGTATTTCATACTTTAGCGGTTTATCATTCGGTATTTTATAAAATGTCCAGTAAATATGTCAAATATGAATCGTTGCATACGAGATGTGGTCAGAAAGTAAGATGGAAATTTTGGTATCGGTGATATAAGGTTTGAAAGATGTAATATAAAAAATTATTGGATAAATAGGGGTTGAGGGAAGAAATAGTAATCATTGGAGAGAGAATCTCGTTAATAGGAAAGTTCATAATTGATCCCAGAGTAGAGGGGTAAACCAATGCCGTGGAATCTACGAAGCTTAAAGCCGTAACTCGTGTATTAAACAACACTCGATATTGGACTATTAAGGGTTGCTGGTACCGTAGCTGTTACTCGAAGCGTGCACGAGGCGAGCATTAAAGTTCGATATGAAACGGACCGAAACACAACCTCGTGATATCCTCCGCGATTACGAGTCTATGGTCTTTACAATACAATAGAGACTGAAAGATAGATAAACTATGAGAAAGAGAAAGAGAAATACAATTGGTTACAATGTAATTTGTTCAACTTCTTTGTTAACGAGTTTTACTTCATAAATAAAAATATTAAGTTGGTGCATACGAAATGTTGGATTTTGTTTTACACGCGAACGTTTGTCTCTTTGTTTTCGTTATAAAGGTAACCCTCCTCTAAGACGGTAGATAGGTTCCTAGAAAATTGTGTGTTGTGTGAAACCGTGTCGTATGAGACCCAGAGGGGTTACTCTAGGAAGGTAGAAGTACAGTGCTGTACAAAGGTTTTAGCAATTTTCTTATCGTGTTAAAACGAAACCGTATTGTAGGAGGGTTCCCGTAATTTACTAATTGTGTTCAAGCGAAACCGTGTTACAAGATTCCGTGTTTTAGGAAGGCTACCTGTTTTTCTTGTTTTTCAGTGTAACTTCGTTTACAGTGGTACTGTCCATACCCAGAGTAACTTTTCAACGAAAGACAATTTTCTCTAAAGTGTTCACATTTTGTTATTCGTTTAGAATTTTCTATCGATCTTAATTCAACCGATACTCGCGTAATTTTATTTCTACGAGTATAAACTTGGTAACGATGCTTCAAAAGCTCCAAGCAACGTAAACCAAACGTTTCGGAGAGTAATACTGTTGAAACGTTCGAAAAGTGCAGTGTTGTGTTTGAAAAATTTCGGGTCTGGTGAGTTTTTTCAATACGAAATGATCCACATGGAAGACCCAAAAGGTCTGTGGGAAAAATGATGATGTGAACGGGGGTATTGGTGGAAACGTATCCAACTTGTAACCACGAAGGAAACTTGTTGGTAGGATGAAACTTGACCATGCAACAATATTGCGATATCTTTTTGAAATTGGCAAAGGTGAAGAAACTTAGAAATCTGACATTTTATGTTAAGATAAGAGTTAGTGACAGGAAAGAGTAAGGATCGATGAAAAAACAATAAATATACAAATTTTGATGTCTTTCAAGTACAGAATCAAATTTTGTGTGTGTTCCTTGCCAAGGTTTCAAAGCTTACAAGAAAAGGAAAGAACGAACGAGTGAGTGAACTTTTCAAACGAAGTGGTTGATCAATTTGGCATAGATGATCCAAACCATCTCACTTCTACTTATTTTTCTGTAAATCCTATACATTTTCTTTACCAATTTTCCTTATTTTGCATAAAACCAACAGTTAGTGTAAATTATTTTCTATTTTAGTAGGGTATGGGTGAACTTTTTCTACGAATCTTCAACAACGTTCCACGATTTTTTACATTCAACTTTACTCTTCGATTTACATCCTAGAACGATAGAATGGTGGATAAAAATAGATAAAATACAAAGAGAGAGAATGAAAGAGAGTGTGTGTGTGTGTGTGTGAGAGAGAAAGAGAGAGAGTGAGAGAGAACATAGTGGTTTCTTTCTCTTCAATATGGAAAAGGAAGTAGGGAAAATGGAAATGAAGTGAGACGAACGACGATCGCTTTATTAGATTCCATTCGTAATGAATCTTTCGAGAGAAAGAGAAAGAGAGATGGGGAGAGAGAGGAGGAGAAAGAGAGAGAGAGATTCTACCCTTCTGTTCAGGATCCATAGTAAAGAAGAAAATTATACTACTTTGACGCCCTATCGGTAAACGCTCGTCTAGAAAATACACTGAAACTTTTCATTCTTCTTCTTCTTCTTCTTCTTCTTCTTCTTCTTATTCTGCTTCTTCTTCTTCTTTTGATTCCTGATTCTTATCCTTCCTCCCTTATATTCCTTTACTCATTCTTTTCTTAAATCTTTACAAGCTTTCTTTCTTAATATGATAGAAGAACAAAAAAAAACTTGAAGTGAACGTAAAAAGTAGAAAAAAAAATACACGAGTTTTGCTAGAATCGATCAAAGTACCTCTCGAATCGAAATGCTTCGAGTACCACCTTCTTTCCCTCTCTTTTTTTTTCATTCTCGTACTTTCGATAAACGATTTAAGATATCATTGATTGAAATGAAAATTTATTCATCTTAGAAACTAAAAATTAAGTTACATGCAAATATAAGGGTTCTTCGTTTAACACAGTTAATTCGTCAATAGTTTACATAAACTATCAAGTATTGTTTTATTGATCTCTTTTATACAAACTACTAAATATTGTTTGATTGAACTTTAATATTGTCACGTCTCGCCAAGATTTTCAATATTATTTTTCAGCAGTGATACAACTCAACCATAAGTGACACGACTTTCAGTGGTTTGTATAAAAGATTAATAAAACAATACGTAAGAGTTTATACAAAATGCCAACGAGAACTATTAATTCCTTTTTTGACGTGACGCAACACACTCTTTCTTAGTTGAAAATTTCCTGTGTTGAACAAAAATGAGATTCGATAATTTAAAATCGTGTTTTACAAGTACCAGGTTAAGAGGGACACCTGTACATGGATTTGGATTAAAACATAGAGGAAGAAGAATAAATTATGTTAAATTTTGACAGAGTAGATAATAATAGAGTAACAACAAGGAACTAAAAAACAAGTAGTAATAGATCTTTGACATTCCAGAAAATCCAGGAAGAATACCTTTTCGTATAGTTCGATAAACGACCATTACTATCGCAACAGAATGAGCAAACTTTCATCTTCCTTTTACGACTTTGAATCGCATTGTCTCACTGCTACGATACCGTTTTCTCCATTCCAACCCAGTAAAGGGGAAAGTTTTCCTAACGAAGATAACAGAATACCTCGATATAGATAGTTTAACCAAGTATTTCATGGTAATTGTTCTTTGATGAACGACGTATCCGTAATATTTTCCTGGAATAACCTTAAACGAATAGGAAGAAGAAGAAGAAGAAGAAAATGGTTAAACGAGATAAACGTAGGAGGCATGGAGTACACATAGAACAAGAGAGAAAGAGAGAGAGAGAGAGAGCAAAAGTTTTGAACGAGAGAGAGTGAGATGGAAAGTTGGTGGGAGAATTGGTGACCGGTAAGAAACCGCTGGAGCGTATGGCGCCAAGTTTGGGTGACAGATGGCAACCAAAGTCTGGAATTTACAGCTAACGTCAGCTGATATAATTATTTCTCCCGGGCCAGAGGCTTTAGTGTGTTACAACGAGTACCTAAAGTTGACCCGATTTGCAAGAGAGATATCGCAAGGGTAATTACCAATTTTGGAACGATGCAATGAGAGAATATCTATGCTCGTATATCTCATGTATGTATGTATGTGTGTGTGTGCATGTTTGTTTACACTTGGAACGAGTTCACTGATGTGCATGAAACGCGTGGATGCGTTTTGTGCGTGTGGTTAGAGAACGACAGTAGGAATACTCGAATTTCAATGAACAGGATTGCAAGATGTGATAACGGATTAGAGTAATCGAATAGTTCGATTACAAATATCGATGATCTCGTTTTTTTATTCCATAACGTGATACGAATTTTCCATCTACTTTTCACCACCAAATTCCGTTCCCTCATCTGATTTTCCACTCTCTCTCTCATATTTTTTGTCCTCTTTTTTTCTGTTCGTTTAGGTATTCGTGTTGGACGTTTCCTTTTTTTATTCCCACCGGTGGCAATCGGCCGTCATTTCGTAAAAATCCTAATTAACCGTCCGATTCCGAGTGAATCGCGCTAACCCGATTCCGAACGATAGATTCCGTTTAATCTCGGTGACTTTCGTTACCCTTTCCCCTCTTCTCATCCACCCACCACTTCCTCTACATTCGTTGGGTAGGTTCGTTTTAAATTGAAATCAGAATTCGACGAGTTTAAGCTGAATTGAAATTAATATTTATTGGTCGATTATATTTATAAACTTTTATCGAAATGTAGGGGAAAAAAATGTTATCAGCGAGAAAGGGTAACCGTGCGTTACGATTATACTCACTCACCCTCACACTCACCCTTACCCTCACCCTCATCCCCCTTTACCATCATTTTATCTCTTAACCTGACCCCACTAACCAAAATGCGAGATCTCCCCGATCGGTTGGCTAAATTTTAATAAAAAAAAAAAAATAGAAAAATAAAAAACTAACTCATAAATCATTCGATTGTTCCCTTTTTTGTTTTTAGTTTATTTTTATTTAAGCGTCTAATCGATTACATCATTTTCCTGCTGTTCGTTCCTCAATTAATCTTTCGACTTCTACGTAATCTCTGATATTTCCTAGTCTTCTCCCTTCCCACCACCACCACCACCACCACCACAACCAAGGTTGCTCAATTGTACTTTTTATATGAAACGAAACTAAACGACCTTTTCATACTAAATCCTCACGATAGGTACAAGTATCGATTACATCGATTAACTCAACCCAGAAAGAAAAATAAAAAAAGAGAAGAAAAAAATCTATCAATCAATCCCTTCCTCCTATGCCTCCAAAAACTTACTAGCAAGAGAGAAAATAAAGATCCAAGTAACCATGACGTGACGTTTTTTTTTTTATTTTAACCAATACCAACAAACAAAGAAACAACAAAGAGAGAGTAAAAAATCAAGTAAAATAGAAGTAGGGTCTGGAACGTAAAAAAAAGGGACCGAAAGATGCGGGCCCAGCTGCCCTTTTTTTTTTCCTCTCCCTTTTAATTAATACCACGTCTTCTCCTCCACCTTTTTAAGAAAAAAACAATAAACGTCTCGTAAAAAAATAAGAGAAGGAAGTAGGGAATTTTCCAGTTGCAAAAGTACTCAGAGAATAGTTTTCTCTGAGGGTAAAAGATATTTCGAAGTGGGTGTTTAGCGTCGTGGATTTTCGTGAAAAGCCAAAAGCCATTTCATCTACAAGAGAAAGATATTATCCTTTCTTTCTCTTTCTCTTTCTGACTCACTCATTCGTAGTCGTTCTCGTACCTTCGCAGAGTTTAACAGGACAATACGAAGCTAGTAGCAAACCACGCTAATTATCGGCCATAACTCAGGGTAAGCGGAGAACAGACGGAAATAAACGTCCGTGTAGCAATTAACGTTAACGCCTGTCTTTCTCGCACTAACACAATCGTACCACTTCCCCCTCTTCACCCCTCCAAACCCCACACTTCACTCCACCTCGCCTGGTTCGCGGGTCATTAACGTTCTATTCCTCCTCTGGACGATTTCCTTCCTTCAGATCGATCCATTTTCTTTTTTCTTCCCGTTGACCCTTCTTTTTTCCTTCTTTCTTTGAACTACTACTACTACTATTACTCATTTTTTATTTTTTTTTAATAATTTTAGTATTAGAGATGTATCGTGGTAGTAAGAATACGATTAGTTTGTAATTGATTGAAATATTTTGATGAATGAAATATGTGGAATGATGTTTGTTTGTTTGTTTGTTTTTACAACACGTTGGTTTGGTTATTTTTTTACATTGATATTTACAGAATTTCGAGTGTTTTTTAAAGTATCTGTAGAAGTGATATGGTCTGTATAAAAATAAAGTAGTAGTGTAATGTGTGTGTAGTTTTTAGTAGTTTGTTACAGTATTTTATTCGAGTTACTAATACTGTTTGATAAATCTTTTATTTTAACTATCAGAGATTGTTGTTATTAATATTTATATTAAATACTAGAATTTGGTTAATCTATCTTTTAAATAATTTATTAAATATTGTTTCATTGGTTTTTATATAAACTACTAAGCATAGTAATAACACAATAAGATTAGTTGGTAATTGATTGAAACACTTTGATGAATTAAATACATTAATATTTATAATATTTATAATATTTATAATATTTATAATAACTACTAGAATTTGATTGATCTACCTTTTGCATAAACTACTAAATATTGTTTTATTAATTTTTATATAAATTACTAATTATTGTTTAAACTAGTAGAAATAGTATCACTCGTGTAGAATACGTGGTCACTTTTTCGTTTTCTAAATTAAAAATATATAAAAAATTAATAAATTTATTTAACAATCTGAGAACCTTTTAAAGCGATTAAAAGATAGCAGAAAGATAGAAAAAGATTCGTAAATATATAAATAAATACTTTTTATCTTTCTCTCCCTCTCACTGGTTTTTCCCTCTCTAAAATTTTTTGTATTAAGAAATAAACCATGTTATCCATGGAATTAACAAAAATGCGGGTCTCAAAGGTTACCATAAATAAAACGACAAAATTTCTTGATATTTCTTTCTCCAAATCTTTTTCCAAGTCGGTTAAATCATCCTAAGCTCAATTCCGAGAGTTAATAGCAACTATGGTGATCATTTCAATAGTTTTATGTAGGAGAAACGTGGAACGAAGTTGACAGAATTATGAAAAGAAAAGTGTGAGCCCTTAGTCATAGAAAATAACATAATAGGACTCTGACTATATTTGGAAATGTTAGGGTAACGGTTGGAGTAGTTGTCTTGGGGTTAAACGAAAGTCATAAAGTCTAGTAGGGATAACTTACATGACAGACACGAATGTTCAAAGTATAGGTGTATGGGGATCACATATGAATGATTGGATATATGTGTCCCATGTGTGAATTTATGTTTGTGTGTGTACGTATGCGAGAGTATCGATTACCAACACAGAACAGGCAGTTTAGATGGGGTGCAAATGTTTATGGGGTAACGGTGGTCATTTCGGCTCATTGAAATCTTCACTCACTCAGAGACAGATTCACAGTTCTGGGATTGATAGAAATGTGTGTGTGTGTGTGTGTGTGTGTGCCACGTGCGCAAGTTTTAATGCCAGTTAATACCTCGCGAGTTTGAGTTAGGGTCGAGTTAGAAATACGCCCTGTTTCTAACGCATCTGTCCTAACACCGGTGCAATCTTCTTTTTTTATTTCTACCCCATCAAAATATTCCTTTCTTACTATTCACTTCAATTTTAATAACATTATTCCATTATATTTTTTTAATCCATATTAACGTCGAGGTAATAATAATTACTTAAAAAAAAATACAGAAGAAAGAGAGTATGAAATATTAGGTTGGTGGAAAAGAAATGTCGAATTTTTGGTAACGATATAATAAGAAACTCCGACATTATTTTTCCACCAGGTAAATATAGAAAAATAAATGAAGGAATATAAAAATTTTGGTTTTTAAGATACATTTGTAATAAAAATTTATTAACATTGTGTTTCCGATCGAGTGTAAGAAGAAATCCTGAGCTATGAAGGGAACACGTTCTCGATCGGAATTTTCTGTAATATCGTGCTCGTATATGGCAGTAAAACAGAGTAAAAAAAAAATACAGAGAGATAGAGAGAGGTGGGAAGGGGAGGAAGGGTAAAAGGAGATAACGCGCAACGTATTNAGTAGGAGGAAGAGGAGGAGGAGAAACTGCAGGTTGGGTGGAGGTGGAGGTGGAGGATAGGAGCCACCGCCACTGTAGCCTCAGAGAATTTAATTATCGTAACAGCCAAAACGACGGACGGCTTCTTTTCGAGCGGAAAATACGTTGCGCGTTATCTCCTTTTACCCTTCCTCCCCTTCCCACCTCTCTCTATCTCTCTGTATTTTTTTTTTACTCTGTTTTACTGCCATATACGAGCACGATATTACAGAAAATTCCGATCGAGAACGTGTTCCCTTCATAGCTCAGGATTTCTTCTTACACTCGATCGGAAACACAATGTTAATAAATTTTTATTACAAATGTATCTTAAAAACCAAAATTTTTATATTCCTTCATTTATTTTTCTATATTTACCTGGTGGAAAAGAAATGTCGAATTTTTGGTAACGATATAATAAGAAACTCCGACATTATTTTTCCACCAGGTAAATATAGAAAAATAAATGAAGGAATATAAAAATTTTGATTTTTAAGATACATTTGTAATAAAAATTTATTAACATTGTGTTTCCGATCGAGTGTAAGAAGAAATCCTGAGCTATGAAGGGAACACGTTCTCGATCGGAATTTTCTGTAATATCGTGCTCGTATATGGCAATAAAACAGAGTAAAAAAAATATACAGAGAGATAGAGAGAAAGAGAGGGGGAAGGGGGGGGGGGGGGGGAGGAAGGGTAAAAGGAGATAACGCGCAACGTATTTTCCGCTCGAAAAGAAGCCGTCCGTCGTTTTGGCTGTTACGATAATTAAATTCTCTGAGGCTACAGTGGCGGTAGCTCCTATCCTCCACCTCCACCTCCACCCAACCTCCAGTTTCTCCTCCTCCTCTTCCTCCTACTCCTCTACAGTTCCCTCTTCTGCTTCCACTACGTGAAGCGTGCGAAACTTTTTTGATCTCTCGTCGAAAAAGAAGGAAAGAGATAGGAAGACAGAGGCAGAAACATGGGAGAGAAGAAAGTTATGAATTACAGGTTGAACCTTGGCGAATAAAAAACAAGAAGAAGAAGAAGAAGAAGAAAGAGGAGAAGGAGAAGGAGGATGAGGATGCTGAAAGAAGAAGTTAAAAGAGTTCTGTCACTTTCAGCAACGACCACGCAGGATCGTGAAATGTTCCAAAGGATGCTTTTCCTTCGTTTCATCCTTCCCTTACTTCCTTCTATCTATTCTTTCTTTCATACTTTCTTACTTTCTTCGTTTCTTTAAAGCGTGGATTTAAACCTTTACGACGTTCTAGACGGTTGTTGTTAGATTCTACCAAATCCGTGGATACGCGTTGTATATCCTTATATCCTTATATCCTTTTTCGTCCTTTACTTTTTTCATCTTCTTCTTCTTTCTCTTCTTCTTCTTCTTATACTTTTTCTTTGTCTCTATTTTTTATTTTATTTTATTTTATTTTATTTTATTTTGCTTTATCTTGGTCCTTATTTTATAAGGATAAAGGATGAAGAAGGATGAGTGTACATCTCTCAAAAAGGTATTAATAACCGAGAAAGAAACAGAATAGGACGAGAAACTTATTTATCTCTCTCCTAGTTCTTTTATGAAATTGTTCTCCTACGTTTTTAAACGAGTTTACTTTTCATTTCATCTCAAGGATATTATTTATATGGAATATTTATATTTATCAGATTATTACTCGAATAGGAAAGATTTTTCATTCAAATATTTTATATAATATTTATAGAAATTTTTCTAAATTTTCTTTATACCTGGTGGTAAAGTAATGTCGGATCTTTCTCATTGAATTGTGAACAAAAATCTGACATTATTTTTCCACCAACCTCTATGTAATTTAACATTTGTTTAAATAATATATAATAATAATAATTATATTAGATTGTTAAATATGAAATGGAGCAAGAAATGTACATAATTGAATTGAGAATTTGCTCCATTTCATACTTGATACACTTAATATAATTATTATTATTGTATATTATTTTTATATTAAATATTAATCCTGCAAGAAAGGATAAAATACTGTTTAAACAGATTTTTAAACATTCTATTGACTTTTTTTTCTTCACATAATTCTAATTATTTTTATATTTTATATTTTGTTTTAAATATTGACCAATACGTGTACGTAAAACATATTATTATTTTATTATTATTTGATTAATATTTGATTATTATTTTATTATATTTTTAAAGAAATGTTTTGATTTAATTACTTTTGTTAATTACTAACCCATATATTTATATTCATGTGTGTAGGTACGAGATGAATTTAAATATTGTACAAAATATACCATGAAACCGTATAAACACGAGTATATATAAAACACTATAATTCATTTATTATTACTTCGATTAATTGTAAAATACATTTTAGCAAGCGTGCACGTACGCTTCCTTCTAGTTTTTTTTTTTTTTTAATTTTATATTTTGTTTTGTTTTTTTTTAGCAATATCGAAATTGAAATATTTTATAAAACTAATGGTTTTTCGATATAAATAGGTCCATAGAATATATTTTTTTTTCTTTCTGTACAGAATTACGAGCTAAATCGAGACTAACGTAATTTAAGTATTCCCATTTAAAATGTTTCACTATTTTTTCTTTTTTTATACTCACATATACACACACACATATACACACACAGGATATTTATATTTTATTAACAAAATCATTGAAAATTTCAACGAAAGAATATTAATGAGTATTTTTGAAATAAACAAAATTAAATAAAAACAGAATGAGAATAAGTAAAAGAATAAAAAAATGATAGATTATTGGTGAACTGGAATCGTTGTCGTTTAATTAATCGTCCTCCTCTTATCGGAAAATAGAAAACTCTCGCGAAGTACGAACACGTCGTTTTTTATCGAACGATCGTGATAAAGACTAAACCAACAAGGGACCAAGTATGGAAAGACAAAAAAAAATATAAAAGAAAAGAAATAAAAGCCACAAGTAGAAGAGAACGCAGACAGGAATAGAAGGAGAAGAAGGAGGGATAGACAAGAGGGACAAAATAGAAATGTACAAAACTAAAATTGATTAGAAAGGATGCATGATCGATAAGAAATACAAGATAGCAATTAGATATTAGGTTGTCAAGTATGAAATGGAGCAAACATCTAATTCAATTACGTGTATTTTTTGCTCCAATTCATACTTGACAACCTAACACATACACGTTGACACGTTGATCGTTCAACTTGGTTTGCTTGAGTCTTCCATAGGACCCAAAATTGACTATCGGAGCGTATGACATTTGAAAAACGGTATCGGTCGACCAACGATGCTATTCCAGTATGCACATGCATTGTCGAATCTTTGAACGATTACGAAGTATAAAATATATTTTGGTTTTTCTTTGTATTATAAATAAGCAAAATACACAATCATTATACCTATAAAGTATAATATTTTAATCTAAAGTTTGGAAGAAATGTAAGCAATGTGATAAGAAAGAACATCAACGATGCAATTCGATTAGTTACCTGCATTGTCGTTTATCTAATTTAACCAAATCTTCGAGCGATTATAAAATATTCATAAAATATGCAGATAAGAAAATTCCGAGAACTTTAAGTTAGAGAATGGATGTCATCGAGAAATATTAATCCTGACGAATAAAGAAAGAAAAGAAAGAAAGTGTCTCACCGTTTAGAGGTTCGTAAGAATATGCAGAACAAGCCTATAAGAAGAAATGTGCATTTCGTGTTACCAGAAGAAGAGACGAATTGTCGATTGCCAGGAAGGGAGAAAAAATATAAAAAAAGACT